>VWYP01011743.1:116157-146747 GCA_013400435.1 Pycnonotus jocosus
ATGTATTTATATTAATACATCAATATGTACACAAGTTCATAAGTATATCAATATGTACATAAACCCATAAATGTATCAATATGTACATAAATTCATCAGGATGCTAAGAGAGTTTATTTATTTATATATTGAAATAAATGAATAAAGGGGAAAATCTGATGCTACTGGGATGGATTTGTAGTCTAAGGTCAGATCATCCCCTTGGCAGAATTATGGAGGAGAAAGAAAGGATCTAAATGGGAAAACTAAAATTAAATTTAGAAAGGAAAATACAAAAAAGAATTAAAATATGGAAGTATATTTAAAATATAAGCAAATATACATAAAACTCAAGTACATCCATATATAGAAGTGTGTTTTATATTATTATTCTTTATAACTAAGATAACAGAGGCATCTCTGCACCCAGCACACCCAAGGGGGAATTTCAGCACTTCAGCCCACATTCAGCACCTTTGTCAGTGTTTTGGGCAAGCACTTCATTAAGAGATTTATAAATGAGCTGATCCCAGCACACAATGACCACCCTGCACTGCTCCAAACCAGATGGATTTGAGCTCTGTGATTCAATTCCCGAGCTGCAGCACAAACCAAGATGGAAATCAAAGTTATCTGTGTGATCAGACAATCACCAGCTTGATCCTCTCCTTATCCCTGCTCTGCTTTGTGCTTTTGAAAGCTGAGCAGACAACGAGACCTGTAAATCTTCCCCCAGAATGAACAATTTCACCTGGTGCAGGGGCCATCCCAGGCTCCTCCTCATGGATATAGAAATGGTTCCAGCTCAGGCAGGGCTGTGCCTCCAACTTCATGATGCAGCCTCCAGACACCACTGTAATCTATTCAATCTATTCCAGCTAATTAAGCTTTGGCACAATCTCATTACTTTACACACCATTCTTGAAATTGTAACTCTCGTTTTTCTCTTTTACTAATTCCAGGGAATAACAACAAAGAAGAAATAATACAAATTCTGCTGGGTTTGCCACTGGAAAAGGAGCAGAGCACAGAACACGTGTTCAACTGGAGATGGAATTTAACTACCCCTGGGTTTGTCAGGGGGGTTTAAGAAGCCAGGAATTCCTCCAATTTTCCATAAAGGAACCATCTCAAAGAAGAAATGGAGAGATTTAATGTTGATTTTTGAATCACTGAAATCCCAATTTATTTTTGATTTGATTTGATCAATCCTTCCATGACTGGATGAAACACTTCCCTACATAGGTCAGTGGAGAAATCCCAGTGACAGTCAACAGAACATCATCATCATCATTATTTATTATTATTATTATTATTATTACTTCTTCCATTAGTCCTACACCTACAATTGTTCTTACAGCCTATCTTCACTTACAAATCAAATGTCATGGTAAACCCCACAGTGTTTTTCTGGGTATTTTAGCACCTCCAGTGCCAAGAACAAACAGCAAAATTGAGATTTTTTTTTTATCTAACAAAGATAGTTTTAAAAAGATATTTATTGAAATATTGGCAAGAAGAAGTAGCAAGCTGCAAGATCACTGCTCTGAAAAGAGAATTTCAATAGTAAAAAATCATCCTGGATGAATTCTTGGCTGTAACCTGGGCAATGCTTTGTTATTACCTGGGGAAGTTGCTGCAGCTCATGAATATAAAAACGCTTCAGGTTTATGCCCAAATAAAAATTGAAAGAGGAAGATGAAATATTTTATCATTCCAGATGTGAGTTAAATCCCCTTCCTCCTCCCAAAGCAGGCCCTGACAATTTTCAGTAACTTCACCGTCGAAAGTTGGAGAAAATGGAAAATGAAGCACAAAGTGGCTCTTCAGAATAAGTGGAATTAACCCAAAAGCAACAGCTCTGCACTGAAGAAGAAAGGAATTGGCTGCTGGAACACTCTCAAGGATAAAAGGTGGACATCACTGGGCCAGGGGATAAATAATCCAAATTCTCAGCTGGAGAGCATCCCTGGCAGTGCCAGCCCTTATCTGGCTGTAATTAATAATGAAGATTGGCTCCCAGTTGCGTGTGCATAAAAAGAAGTGCTCGTCTTGAAATTCCGTTTCAACGGACAAAAGAATTTATTATCCACGTCAGGAAGAGGCACAGAAGTGAAACTTTGAAAAAGGGAGAAGTTCAGAGCCTGGAACCCAACACAATGGACTCTGCTGCCATGTAAGACAACAAAACCTAATCCGAATGTATTGGGAAAGATTTGTGAGACAAAAGACTTTATCAACCCAATTAAAAGCAGGAAATTAACATTTTCTATGATGTGATTGGAATAGAAGGAATATGATTACAGAAGGAAGTCACTTCAGGATATGTGGATGAAAGAAAGGCATAAAAATCCACCAAAGAACAAAATCAAGAGCCTGGCCAGAGGAGGTTTTTGTGTGAGCTCTGGGGATGGGGATGGCTCCAAGGGCACCCACAGATTTCTGGTGTCTCTTCTGTTGTAGTTTGATCCTCTGAGGCAGGGATTGTTCTCTCATTCTGTTTTTAGAGACCTTCCACAGACCAGAACCAGGATTTTGGTTGGAAGGGACCATAAAGCTCCTCCAGTGCCACCCCTGCCATGGCAGGGACACCTTCCACTGTCCCAGGCTGCTCCAAGCCCCAATGTCCAACCTGGCCTTGGGCACTGCCAGGGATCCAGGGGCAGCCACAGCTGCTCTGGGCACCCTGTGCCAGGGCCTGCCCACCCTCACAGGGAACAATTCCTGCCTAAATCCCATCTCAATCTTCCCAATTTCAGCTTTAAGCCATTTTCCCTTTTTCCTCCTTCCCCAGGCCCTTGTCCCCAGTCTCTCTCCAGCTCTCCTGGAGCCCCTGAGAGAGACTTCAAGGTGTCCCCAAAACCTTTTCTCTGTCACCAGGATTTTCTGGCATTTCATCCCTGTTTATGCATTCCCTGATCAGACCTGCATCACTCCCCACGATCCAGCAGGACCAGTGAATGGCCCAGCACCTTCTGAATGTGACACAAAAGCACAACTGAGAGCTCAGGAGAGAGAAGCCAGGAGAAAAGGAGATGGAGAAAACCACAGCAGAGGTGAACATGAGGAAATACAGATCACAAAAAGCAGAAAAACCTCAAAAAACCAAACCAAAACCCCAGGTGACCAAATCTCAGTGACCTCTTGGGTACATCCACCTTGCCAGTCCTCATTTCTCCTGGAATTTCTCCCCCTTTCTGGCTCCCACTCCAGAGTTCATCCATCCAGGAATGTGCTGCTGGTTCACGAACCGACTTCAATTTCAGCTCCTGACTCCTGGGAATGTTTGCTGTTATTGATTATTATTCACTCCCACCAGCCCCAGAGGTGCTTAATTGCTTTGTGGATGCAGAGATTGCTTCACCAAACAGAGCAAAAATTAATGGCTGGATTCTGTAGTTTTCCAAAAGGTCTTTTTTTTTTTTTCCTTTCCCTCCAAACAACCTCACCTCCTCCAGGAGGCTGGAACATACATCAAACCCTGACTTCCAGTGGCAATTGTAAATGAAGGAGGGACAGAGGGATTCGATTTATAAATGGAACAGGAGTCACTGTGCCAAACAATCCATTTTTTTTTTAGCCCTTTCTCAGGTTCAGTCACTTTTTATTCTGCCATTCTCCCTCCTAATTAGTCGAGTGCCCTGATTTGCTCGTGTTTAAAGGAGTTCTGTGCCCCGTTTTCTCTCACTCAGCTTCTGACATTGTTGGAAAGTATTTGCAGGAGCTGCAGGAGCTGAGGAAAAGCTGGGTGCAGGAACACCCACCCAACTGCCTCTGCAGGAAGGAATAATCCACAGAAAAATAGTAAAAAAGTGGAAATATTTTTACACCTTATTCCATTTTGCACATTATTTAGTTAGCTCCAGTACCCAGGGATTTGGATTTACGCTGTGAGTGTTTATGCAAAGTATTTCTGACAGGAAAATTTCTGACAGAGAAAGAAACAATACAAACAAACAATGTCCTCCCCACTATTTTTTTCCTTGAGCAAACATCAAAAAAAAAGAAAGAAAAAGTACAAAAAAAATGACTTCCTTAATGGCAGAATAATTATTTAAACAAGAATACACAGCTACAGCTTAAGATAATTTCAGTTAAGGTGATAATTTGATAAAAGAGAGGGAATTTGGAGTCAGGTTCTAAAAGGCACCATTATGATGTGTTTTTAGTTAATTTAGATGGAAGGATAATGAACGCTCTAGTGCAGCTGATCAGCCCTCCTGCACATCCTCATGCCATGCCTGAGCTCCTGCTTCTCTGGGAGACAAATTCCATGTGCTGCCAGGAGACAGAGCCCTCTCCTCCTGTGGGAAGAGGATTTCTGGGTGGGAAACAACAGCCCCAGAGCTGGGAACCCCAGAGCAGCACCCAAACCCCAGTAAGGGTTCAGGAAGGCACAAACAGCCCAGCAAAGCCTCTCTGAACACCTCCAACCCCTCCAGCCCTCTTGCAAAGCATCATTTTAAACAGCTTTCTTCTTACTTATGAATTAAAAAAAGGAATTTTCCTTGGTGTTCAATCTAAAATTCCCCCTGGCCCAGCCTGAGGCCGTTCCCTTTCCTCCTCAGGAGAGGGAATTCTCCAGCCCTTTCCCAGCTCTGCTCCCTTCCCCCTGGCCACACTCCAGCCCCTCCACGTTTGTCTTGTTGAGAAGGGTCCAAAACTGCCCCCAGAATTTGAGGTGTCTCACCATAAGAGACTCAAAATCATTTCAACAGCTCAGCCTGAAGGTACCCTTGCATCTCCCTCGGTTTTCTCCTTTCTCCAGTTTTGTCTCTTTTCTTTCCCTCTTCACCTGCCTTTGCACCTCCAGCCCTACCAGCTGCCCACCACAAATGAATTCATTTCATTTAACACTTCTTTATATTTACACATCCCTGCCCAGTCTGCTTCTTTCTCTTCAAGAACATCTTAAAAGTGTTTAAAGGATTCCTTGCAGCATCCTCTAATTCAGCAGGCTAAAGAGTTGTCAAAACTCAAAAAAAAAAAAAAAATTAAAAAAGGAAACTAAATCCTTGATCATTGGCTGCCTTTTGAATTGCAATTCCTGGGCTGAGGATGATAATAGCAGAGAGTAATCCCAAAGAAGACTCGCTACTAAATACCCACATTAGCATAATCTCCTCATAACGCTGCTCCACAGCAGCACAGGTGCTCCATGTCACTTTATTAACCTATTTTCTAACAAATATTTCAGCCCAGGCTTTAGCACATTATCTCTAATCACTGAGAGCTCTCCCCTCATTGGTATTCCAGGCCCAGCTCCTGTAAAACAAAGGGGACAGATGAATGAAAAATCACTGAGTTACAAAAACGCTGAAGGACAATCTTGTGGGCTGACTACCAATAACCAGGGCTCCTTTTGCCAAGGTGCCTCAGGGCTGTGTCCAGGTGGGCTTTGAGCCTCTCCAAGGATTGGGATGTGCTTGGATAACCCTGGATCTGACTGCCCTCCTCTCCTCCTTTCTCGAGCTCTCAGCTGTGCTTTTTGGATGACTTTGAGAGCAGCAAAGAAGAGCTTTCTTTCCTTTACCTTCTATCCTCTTTGCCCCCTGGAATTACATCTAACTCCATGGGCAGAACCGTCCATACTCGCTTTTAGCACCTGGAGAATTTTATGGCGCAGTAATAAAAGCTTGGAAATGGCATTTTCTAATGGAAATGCTAGCAGACAATTTAATTTAGGGAGTTTTTAGCTGAGGCTACAACGCTGGCAAAGTAGCACCTCTTGCAAGCAGACAGCATTACTACTCCTCTACTCCAAAGTTATCCTTCTAAAGGAGGCAGAGCTGCTGAATTCCAAGAGGGTTTCTATTGTGGCAGCTGGCAAAAACTCCCACCAGAGCTTGTAATTTCAAACCAATGTAATTTGTTGGAGTGCTGCTGGAAGGGATCCGTGCCATCAGGTGAGTTATTAAACAAGCATTTCATTGTAGTGCAATGCTCCACAAAACGCAGAGAGCCTTTGCTGGGAACAGAAATCATCACCTTGGCCTCTGGGAGGATCACAGAATCCCAGAAGGGTTTGGGTGGGAAGGGATTTTAAATCCCATCCAGTGCCACCCCCACCATGGGCAGGGGACACCTTCCACTGTCCCAAGGTGCTTCAAGCTGGCCTTGGACACTCCCAGCCACAGCTTCTCTCTGCCAGGGCCTCCCCACCCAACTTTTCACCTCAGTTCTTGTTTTGCCTTGATTTCACAAAGGAATTCAGCCACTTTTTGCAGTGCTAAAAATCAATATAGAAGAAGATGGGGATTTTTCCTGTTGCACTGCTTTTCACACAAATATTCAGTCCAGAAAGAGAAATAATTCCAGAAGAAGTAACTCACAGAAAAGTTGGGAAAGGACATCACAGGCAAATTTTCCTGCAAAGCATGGAAATTCTGGCTGAATTTGGCAAAATGTTTTCCAATTCTTGATAGTGCCTCAGGGTTTGCAGCAGGGGAACCTCCCCTGCTCTGTGCTGCCAGCACTGGCCTCTGCTCCCTCCCCATTTCCATGGATATTGGAGGTGATTAAGGCCACTTTAGCTACTTATGGATAAATCAATAGCATTGATCTGCTACATTTCAAATTATCTGGCACTCTCATCCATCTTGCCATCAACTGGGAAGACAATTGCACCTGGCTAAACAAATGTCCTGATGCTGCTTGGAAAAGAATCTCCCCTTTTTTTCCTGCAGGAATTTAATTTATCAAATTCCACCAGAGAATAGCAATGAGGAAAAAGAAAGCAGTCTGCAAAGGTTGGGTCATCACCTCCTCAATGCTGGGGTCACCCATCAGGTGCGTTCAGAAATTCCATTTGCTGAAGTTTCCCCCAAAATGTGAAGTTCACTCTGATGAGTGATGAGTTTCACTCTGGTGAAAGTTTCCATGGGAGCTGAATTATCCCAATGCCTTCCCGTGACTTTCATTTTCTAATCCAAGCACAGAGGCACTGCCCAGAAGAGCTGAACCTTCACAAAACTGGAATCCATCTCCCCAGCAGACACAGGCAGGCAGAGCCTCCCTGGGAAGAGGTTAAAATGTGATTTCCTGGAAGAGATGAGTGGGATAAACCACAGCAGCTGCTCTGCTGGGCCGTGCCACGGCTGCTTATGCTGCTGACAGCTTTGTGAGGGAACACTAATGCTGGCAAAGTGAAAAAAAAATCCTGCTGGAGCTTTAGGTAAGCCTGTGTTTGATCCAAAGGGGGCTCTCAGATGCTAAAGTGACACAAAAGGTTTTAGGGAGGCAGTGGGGTGTGTGACAATGCTGTCACAAGGTGTGTGCTGTAGTGAGCTGCTTGCAGTGGGTCCTTGGGAGAGCTCAGCTGGGATAAAAGTGCAGCACTCCACTCTTGTTTGCTTTGCAAGATCTTTTTTTAGTGCCTTCTGTGGAAAAGTCTAGGGAAAAACCAAGGATTAATACCCAGTGTATTAGGACTTGGTAAGAGCAATTACAGAATCAACCAGGTTGGCAAAGATCTTGGAGATCATCAAGTCCAGCCTGATGAACTCAGCTGAGTGCCACATGCAGTCTTTCCTCAAACACCCCCAGGGACAGTGACTCCTGGGCAGCCCATTGCAGAGCCTGACTCTGTTCTTGCTGTACCATCCCTTCAGGTGTTTATATAAATTGATAAGATCCTCCTGAGCCTTCTCTTCTCCAGACTCAACAGTCCCAGCTCTCTCAGTCTCTCTTGATGTGAAGGATGATCCAGACTCATCATCATCATCATCTTTGTGTCCCTTTGCTGGTCTCTCTCCAGCATGTCCCAGCTGTCAACCTGTGGACAAGGTCCCTGCTTTGTTCTTCCCAGCTCTCCCTCAGCATCCTGCCTGATTCTCTTTGGAGCAGCGAGCCAGGAGTGCAAGAAATGCTTCAATAGGATGTTCCAACACCTGCCAGTAACAGGAACCCCCCAGCACGATGGGAGCCCAGCCCCTCAGTGGTTCTGAGCAGGATTTCAGGCTCTTCAATCACCCCCCACACCAGGCAGTGCACACTGAAACACTCCCAGGTGATAAAGCCCAAAAATCAGCCTTGCAGGGCACATAACGCCATGAATCATTTTTCTGGTTTCTGCTTTTCTGTTTCTGGGGTTTTTTCTGTTCTGGAGGGCAGCAGAGGGACATTCCCAGCCCCACCAACAGATCCTTTGGCATTCTTTAAGCAGGGATCTGACCAAGGTGTGGGAGCTGCAGTGCAGCCTCTGCACGGGCTCAAGGCCAGGGAGGATTCAGTGCTGGCTTGGACATGCCAATCCTTCCCAGAATTTTCCAGCTGGGGATTTGTTTCTGCCTGGTGAAATCAAATCCTAACACAGTCAGGGGTCACAAAAACACAGCCAAGTGTGTCAGTGGGACAAAGGCTTGGATAAAAAATGGTTTATACTAAACAAGTGATGAAATATAATTGTGGATGTAAATCTTTCCCTGGGAGGGTGGGCAGGCCCTGGCACAGGGTATCCAGAGCAGCTGTGGCTGCCCCTGGATCCCTGGCAGTGCCCAAGGCCAGGTTGGACATTGGGGCTTGGAGCAGCCTGGGACAGTGGAAGGTGTCTCTGCCATGGCAAAGGATGGATCTGGATGGGGTTTAAAATCCCTCCCAAGCCAAACCATTGTAGGATTCTCTGAAATCAGATTCTCTGCGATTTCTTTTATGCAATACTCTAATTTCCCTCGCTCTGTTAATCCCAGGAAAGCTCTTTAAGCTTCTAAATTACGCTGCGTGGATAAACGATTGTTAAAACAACAGGAAATTCTCTGGCTATTGCAATACAAACACTGCTTTAGAGCACCACAGGAATAAAATTTGATTTCTGACAGGTGAGCTTGAGATGGTGCAAGAACCTCCAGGTAGAGCTGCCCTTGGGTGAATCCTCACCTTCCCAAGGCAGAGCCATGGAAAAGATTCCTTTAATGTGGACACAGCAATAAAGGAATCTCCAAACCTGTGCAAAGCTCATTTCCCTGGAATTTGGGAATTGGACACCAGCACACCGGAGCACCATCAATCCCACAGTGCACACGGGGGATGCAGTGCCAGGGAAGTTCATTCCCATATGGAATTAATTAATTAATAAGGATCCCTGAGCCTCACAAGGACAGGACAACCAGGCAGTCCCTCCACAAAAATCAATGCCCCTGGCCTGGTTCTCCAGCTCTGGGGCAAAGTAGAGTTGGGCACGAGGCCCAAATAACATTTCTGCACCATTTCTGCTCCTTTTATGTTCTTCCCTGGCCTGAATTGCACAGTTTGGCTCTCTCTAGATAGACGATTCATAATGCCAATGGCACTGAAAGCCAGCAGCTTCTCTGGGAGTAGACTGCAATTATTTGATGGGCTCATAGAAGCAAAAAAAAACCCCCTAAGTGGGCAAAAATTCAGATTAGTCCTGATGGGAGATTTTCTCACCCAGAAAACACAACCAAACCAAATGTTCAGGTTGATTTTTTTAAACCAGTGCTTGTGTATGGAATAACAACCAAAACCATCCTCATTTAATAAGATTATATTAGAGAATCCCAGGATGGTTTGGGTTGGGACCATCAAGATCATCCCATTCCAGGACTAAACCAATACACAATTCCTTCACCCTTGGCCTGAGTGATGTTAGAGCATCTGTTAAACTCTGGGATGTTTGTGTTGAACACATGGGATGGGCAGCACTGCCTGCTCACTAAAAATTCAGGATATCAGCAAAGCAAGGCCTAAGAAAGCTGGGAATGAGCTGAGCAGGATGCAGGAACCAACACTGGGATGCAGACATCCAATGACCCATGAAGGGCAAGGAAAAATCTGCTTTTCCAATGGATATTGATGCTTGTGCAGAGCAGATTTGCCAGAGTTTTCAGTTCCATCTGCAGCAGATATTCTGGAAAGCCTGGCAGCAGCCAGGAGTGATCTAGGCCAGCAGTGATCAATGGGATCAAAGGTTTATGCAAGGTAAAAAGCTCCATTTCCTGGATTTTTTCCAGAGGAATTAAAAGCAGAACGGCACACAGAGGTTGCCCAGATTTTAAGTAATTCCATCTTTAACATCAGCAATATCCAAACATCGATCCCTGAAAATGGATCCCAAAGGATACTAAAAGTGGCAGCACAAAACCTGAGCTATAATTTACAGTGTAACAATCCAAAGCTTGAATGTTACAGGAGCCACACAAAAGAAAATAAAAAACCCTTTTGCTTTCAATCACACCCAGAGGCCAAAGAGGTTTGAGAGTCACTGCTGAAGGAGTAGGGACTGAGAAATTAATAAATTAGCTTTTTCTGCCTGGTTTGCAATTAAAAACAGTACTTTAAGAGAAAACATGCAATAAGTGTTTCATAAATTATTGCAAAATATTTCAATTTTTTCCTAAAAGTGCCATCTGAGATAAAGATTTTTTTTCTGCTTATTTTAGGATCTTCCTTTTCCTCCCACTTTTTCAGAAATACTTGCCTCTTCCCTTTGATGTTTAGGTTCAGTCCTTTAAATTTTACTGGCGAAAATAGTAAAGGGTTTGTGGTTTTTAAAGACCTGTATTTACCTTCATATTAATTTTGCTGTATTAAAATTGGGAAATTCTTACTTTATGAATATTTAAGTTAAATACTTCTTCTACCCCCCACACAGCATTTAATGGTGCAAATGGGCCTCAAAAATTGTGATTTAGTCCAAGACATAAGAGAGAATTAAATGATGACACCACTGCACTGCTGCTCCTATAATAGGGAATAATGTGTTCATTTAGGTCACATTCACTCACATCTGTAATTCATGATAAAATAGATAATATTTATATATATTGTTGTTTTATTCCCAAGGCATCATCCAATGTTTAAAGCCAAATGTTGCTAAAAAGGGAGAAACAGAGACTTGTGCAGAGCCCTCCTGTGATTGAACTCTTCAAGTGCTGACATTTTCATCAGAAATTCCCTCATTTCCTCCAGGAAAGTTCCCAACTGGGGCCACAAACACTGCTCAGAGCCTCTCACCTCTCGTGGAACAGAGCAAACAGAACTAATCTGCTTTTCATCAACAATTCAGGCTACAAAACCCTCATTAAAAATCCCCCCATTAAAAACACACAACGTTACAGCCCAGCCACAAATCACTGTGATTTTCTCTGTGCCACCCCAGCGTAATTCACTCCTAGAGAAACACAAAGGCACAATTAAAACCAGCTCGTGGTCCAAATTAACCCTCCGTGTATTATTTCTGCAAGACACCACCTTAATTGCAATTATGCACTCAGGGACCAACGTGATGCTTTGTTCTTAATTTGTACACAGTAAAAACAAATGGGGCTTTAAAGGAATGAAGAAAGTAAATATCAGTCTGTGACAAATCACAATTATGGGGTGGTCACAGCTGTTTAAATTGGCTCCTGCATGGGAATTTCAGGTTCTGACAAATACAGATTTTTTTTTTTTGGAAGCTGCTCTGGACAGCACAGGAAGTTGGGGGGATCACTTGGTTTCTTTCAGAATTCCTTTAAAACACATTTATAGGTTTGGAAATCTCAACAATATTTTAGCACCTTGCTGTGCCTAAATTAATGACAGCAGCACTCAGTCAATGGGATGTGGCACTTGGGGACACGGGGCAGGGGTGGCCTTGGCAGTGCTGGGAATGGTTGGACTCAGTGCTCTTGGAGGGTTTTTCCAGCCTAAACAATTCCATGATTCTCTTGATAATCTCTGACTTCTCCACCTGCTCCAGCCCTGCATGGAGCCAGGGAAATGCAGCAAAGATGAAGAGAAAGTCCTGGAATGATGAAGGTTGGGAAAGCCCTCAGGATCACCAAATTCAACCTTTCCCCAGCACTGCCAAGGCCACCCCTGCCCCGTGTCCCCAAGTGCCACACCCACATGGATTTTAAATCCCTCCAGGGATGGGGACTCCAGCACTGCCCTGGGCAGCTGTGCCAGGCCTGGAAAAACCTTTCCATGAGGGAATTTTCCCAAATATCCAAACTAAACCTCCCCTGGCCCAGCCTCAGGCCGTTCCCTCTCCTCCTGTCCCTGTTCCCTGCCAGCACAGCCCGACCCCCCCGGCTGTCCCCTCCTGGCAGGGACTTGTGCAGAGCCACCAGGTCCCCCCTGAGCCTCCTTTGCTCCAGGCTCAGCCCTTTCCCAGCTCCATTCCCCTCCCTGGCCATGCTCCAGCCCCTCTGCAGTGGCTGTGGGATGCCCCAGCAGCGAGGGCAGAGCCCTGGCAGAGCTGGAACTCGCAGGGTGTTGAAGGTCTTTGAGACAGAAACGTTTTGTGCTGACCCCACTTTGTAGATCAGAAGGTGCCACTGAGCAGCCAGAGACCTCCCGTGTTAAAAGCTCTGCCTTTATGTCATGCAAGGGCAATTTTTGATTTTCCTACTCAATAAAGGCGAGGTGGCCCGAGGTGAAACCTGTAAATAACAAATCCAAGCACAATTGGTGTTAATCCTTGAGCAGGAAAATGCTGCTATGATGATGTACAAACAAAATACAGGCTGTGAGTGTTTTATCTCCTGTTTGGTTTGAGAGAATAAATAAAACTTTGTTCGTTCAGCTGGAACTGCAAAGGTAATTTCACTGCTGCCTCTGCCAACAACTGAAACTTCATTTTCTCCTTTAAGAAGTCTCAGCACCCACAGGAGTGGGATCGATCAGAGTGAGAAGCAAAGCTGTGCTTCCCTTCCTCCTCTCCAGCTGAATCCAATATTTTCTCCTTTTATGTGCAGGGCAGTCAATGGACACATCACTGCCCAGAGAGGATTATTTGACTCAGGAGTAGGAGAGCAGGACAAACATGGGGGAATCTCCTCATCCCAGGGGAATATCCAAAACCTGCTGGGCCTGGCCTGACAAATCCCACGTGCAAGAACTCTGCTGACCATAAAACCGTGGAATTCCAGAATGGTTTGGGCTGGAAGGGGCTTTAAAGATCTTCTCATTCCACCCCTGGCATGGCAGGGACACCTTCCACTGTCCCAGGCTGCTCCCAGCCCCAATGTCCAACCTGGCCTTGGGCACTGCCAGGGATCCAGGGGCAGCCACAGCTGCTCTGGGAATTCCATCCCAGCTCCTCTCCACCCTCCCAGGCAGTGGGAGCCGCCCAAATCCCATTCAGCCCTGCCCTCTGGCAGTGGGAGCCATTCCCTGTGTCCTGTCCCTCCATCCCTTGTCCCCAGTCCCTCTCCAGCTCTCCTGGAGCCCCTTTAGGGTCCAGAATTGGTTCTAGGTCTCCCCAGAGCCTTCTCCTCTCTGGGTTGAACACTGATCCTTCCTGCTCCCCATCCTGCTGCTGGAGGGAGGTTCTCGCTTCCCAAATATTGCTGCAAGAAAGCATTTTCTGCAAACATTCCCCTCTGGATTCAGGGAAAATGAGCTCAGATGGGTTTGTGACCTAAACCAACTGAGGTAACCCCGCTGATTTTGACCAGCTGATCTGGTGAAACCCTTTGCTGTGAGCTGCAGCAGCTCTGAACCTTCCTAAAGCCTTGTTCAGATTTCAGCTTGGGAAAAAAAGAGCCTTTGGAACAATGAAACCTTTGGAGTGTGGGTTAGAGACCCAAGGATAATAAACCCCAGGCTCACCTAAACCTTCTCCAGAGCTGGTGCTGCTCCTAACTGGGATGGATCTGCTTTGCCAGAGAAGAGCTGGGGAAGGACTGGGTTGTTTAAACACAGGTTTACAGGATCCATCCCACGAAATGATGGATCAGGAACGTGTCTTGCATGATCAAATTACCCCAGGAGTTGGAGTGTTTTGCATGTAAAGCTTCAGCGCTAATAACGCTGTGCCAAATTAGTGGCAATGAATAGATGCTGAGTAAATAATCCCATTTTGTTGTTCGTTCCTAATGGATCTGTTGATAGGAAGCAACCTCTCTATCTGTTTCCATCAGGCTAATTTGATAACCCATCTGTATTAGTTAAACTGCAGATTTTGTCAACGCTGAGGCCCAGTGATTTGTAACAGGAGCAGGATGTAAGAACCACTCTCCTAAAGTGTTTTTTAAATTGCTTTGCTCGCAGCTACAGAGTTTGCCATAAAGAATGATCCCTCATTGTGAAATTTCCCAGCCTCAGGAGTGGTCCTGGAGCTGAGGAAGGGACAGGCTGATGATTTAAGACCATTTAATGCCCTGCTTGTTGTGGAACAGAGAGCTGTGAGACCTTCCTGCTCCAGCAGAACGCAGCACTGCAGTTCCTTAATGCCCGAAACTGGGAAACTGATTTATCACCTATTAGGTCTTATTAGATCCCATTCAGTAGGAAAAATGAACTGCTGGAGCTGGATGGCAGAAAATTAATTTGAAATAAATGTTATAGAGTCGAGCTTCTTCTGCTCTTCTCTTCAAGTCTCTGTGGCTGGGGTTTTCCAGGTTGGATGGGGGGTCTTGCAGGGAGGAACAATGTGATCATTTTACACATTTATAGTTTCGATTTTAAAAAACCAACATTTCCAGTGCCCTCCTTGCACATCCCTTCATGGAGGGGCAGGGGAAGGGCAGCTCTCCAGCTGTGCCAGGGTAAGGAATTCACTGGGGAGGGGGCTCAAGAGAAGGGGTTTATTCATTCCTTCTTCCCCAGGAAAAGCAGTGAGGAGCCTTTGCAGAGCTTTTTCCCCCAGTTTCAGATTTTTATGAGTTTTAAGCTATTGTTTAAAATTGTAAGAACAATTTCCCATTGCCAGAGGGCAGGGCTGGATGGGATCCTGGGCAGGAGCTGGGATGGAATTCCCAGAGCAGCTGTGGCTGCCCCTGGATCTCTGGCAGTGCCCAAGGCCAGGCTGGAGCACCCTGAGATAGTGGAATGGGATGGGCTTTGAGGTGTCTTCCAAGCCAAAAAACCTAGAGGTGACAGCCTGGGATCCAGGGGCATCAGGATGATCCCTCCCAGCCCAAATCATTCCATAATTCTCTGACAATTCCATGACCATCAGGGTAAACTCCCCAAAAATGCACAACCCCATGGGTTCTTCGGGGTGAATATCTGCCCACGCCTTTGTTGACCACAAAAACCTCAATATTACATTAACCTTCCTTAAGTTTGCATAAAATTTTAAAATAATTTTTCAACTTTTGCACCCCAGATGTGAACTGGGCTATTTCAGCAGAGATATGGGTTAATATTCCCAGGGAAAAGGGACAAATTATCGAAGTGGAGCTGAACATTCCATGTGAAAATAATCTATGAGCTGACTCCTGCTCCTCACTGCTGGTTGTTCACTGCATGGGCACAGGCAAATTACTTCACTCCTCCATGAATCAACTTGAACATCTGTAAGGTCAACATAATGCAGATGATCTCCCCCAGCTGCTCCGAGATTCTTCCAAAAATAATTCAAATTAATATTATTGTTGTTATATAAAACTGTCACTACAGATCTTTCTTTATGGCAAACAAAGCATCTTTGACAGTGCCCCTTTAGCAAAGAAGAGCTGAACAAGTTGGCAAAGTTTAATTTTCCCACAATGCCCAATTGCTCCAGTAAAAACCCCATGGATGATTTTTCAGTATAAAATAAAAATAAAATTCTCTCTCTATATTCTTGCCCGTAAGGTCATATTTGGCCCATTTGCCATTGATATTTGTGTGGTAATTACCTCAAAAAATATTTTAAGAGAAGTGAATTCAAGCCAAAAGTGCCTTTAAATTGTGTTCAAGCCGGAAGTACCTTTAAATCAAACACCCAGTTAAGCAAGTGGACTGTGAATGGAAGATCAGATTTATGTGTGACTTTTAACATCACATAAAAAATAAAAATACCTTTTAGCATGATAAATGAGGCACCATAAGCAACTGCTCTTGAGAAAAGGTCACTAGAACGTTATAGATTAAAATTCACAGAAAAATGGAAAACCACATACTGAAATTCCTGATGGAAAGATTCCTGAAAAATTCCTGAAAGAAATCACTGATTTTCTTGAACCTTATATTGGCATGAAATTTATACAAACGTTAGCTTGGGGTTTACACCAAGCTCCCTGCCACAGCCTCAGAATCAGTTCAAAGACTGAAGTGAAACTGAAATGCAAATTAAAAGAATCAAAACTGCAGCCTGACTAATCCCTGAATCATGGAATCATAATTGATCTGGTTGGAAAAAGCCTCTGAGATCATCAAGCCCCACCACCACAGTCACCAGTGCCCTGTGTCCCCAAGTGCCACATCCACAGGGCTTTGAAACCACCCCAGGGATGGGGACTCCAGCACTGCCCTGACACCTCATTCCAACATTTGATAACCATTCTTGTAAAGAAATTTCCCCAAATGTCCAACCTGATCCTCCTCTGGAACAGTTTGAGGCCATTTCCTCTTGTCCTGCCCAATTCCACCCTGGCTGCACCCTCCTGTCAGGGAGATTTAAGATCAATAAATTCTTCCCTAAGCCTCAGCAATATCAGGAAATATCATCCTGGTGTTCATTTTCACATCACCTGCATGCAGAAGGATCTCCCCCTCTCCTCACATCCCTGCTCTCCTGTGCTCCAGGCTCGGCACTGACCCCATCCCTGGTCAAAAAACCCCTCTGATCTCCTGGGAGAGCCCCCAAACCCTTTTCCCAACATTTCCCACAGCACATCCACTTGCAGCAGCCTCTAGGAACACCTGACTGGACAATTTATGGCCATTTTTTGGAAGCCTGTGTGTGTCAGAGCCTGCAGCACACCCCAAAACGAGCTGCATCACATTTCAAACCTCGGCTGCTCTCTCGACATCGCCGTGGCTTCACTGCTGCCATCCCTCCTGACACCTGCAGTATAAATTCTCCAGGTCTGTGCCTAGAAATACCTGAATTCTGACATTAAATCTGTCCCTTTCTCAGCCTCCCTATAATTCAGCCTCCAAAACAGACTGAGCAGCTCAAAAAAAAAAAAAAAAAAAAAAAAAAAAAAAAAAGGGGGGTTAAAATTTAAAACCTTCACAAATCACGTCCTTCTTAACCTGGTGAATTTGCATGGCAGAATTTGCCTCCTTGAGAAGTTTTCCTGCATTTCTGTTGGATTCCTTGCCAGTCTCCAAGCAAAGTTCCTGAATGCTGGCTCAGGTACATGCCATAAATTCTCACAGGGATGAGCAAGTTTTACAAGTCGTTGCTTTTTTTTACCTTTTTAAACTTTCTCAGCAGAACTTTGAGCTGCTTTTTAGATTTCTTTCACATCACTACAACTCACCAAAACCTCATTACAAAAAAAAGGAGAAATATTAACACTGAGTTCCTGATAAAAGAGAAAAAAGCGTGAAATTATTCACCTGCACCATCTTACTTCTGTATCCGGGAAATAAATTTCAAACAGGATAAAAACAACTTGTCCAAAAACATTTACAGCTTTTCACAGAGCATTCTTAAAATTTATCTTTTTTTTGTCTTTTGTGTATTATAAAAATTAATGAAAAATTAGGATCATTGTTGGATTACAGCTTGAATGGGGTGTTGAAAATCCTGGGATAGTGGAAGTGCCCATCCCCATGGCAGGGGGTGGAATGAGATGGGATTTAAGGTCCTTCCAACCCAAACCCAAACCATCCTGGGATTCTGTGACTGTACCACAAACAATTTGCTCTTGCACTCAACAGTAAAATGCAGCACTCAGAGAGTAAATAAATACATACATTAATCAAACCACAAGCAATTAATCAATATCCAGAGGGAGGGGGAAACAACAAAGAAAAAATAAAGCAGAAAAAAAACCCACCTAAAAAAATGCCAAACAAATAAACAAGCACAAAACCCAACAAAAGTGAAATTATTCCCAGTGACACCTGAAGAATTCGTGTAGGGAAATTTAGATCCACACAATGATCAGATCAGTAACACATTTAAATGGTTGTCACTGTGTTCCAGTGCACAAACAGTGAGCAGCACCACAAAACCTCTTTTTCTGCTGTTGGTGCACCCTCAGTGCATCCTTCCCCCTGAATTTCCTAACTGAGGCACCAAACTTGGTGATACAAAACCAGAGAGTAACACAAGATGAAACCTTGACATGGTAATTTTATCTCAAATCATAAACAAACCAAACCACAAAAATCTCTTTCTGTTCTGTTTTTTAAAAAAGGCTTTTTCAGGATTGTTCCTCTGCAGCCTAAAGCTCCTGACAGAACCTGCAGCATTCCCAACCCAGCCCTGGCTCTCTAAGATGTATTGTAGCACTTACATCCCAACCAGGCTGATTCACTGCATGGAGAGAACTCATTTATTATTAAAGAACACTGGAGAGGAGGCAAAAAAAATCCCCTAAAACCCTAAAGCAAACTGGTTCAGTATCACTGCAATTTCATTTCTCACCACAGCTGGAAATGAGCTGGGGATAACTCTTTGAGTAACATGGATAGGACAAGATAGGACAAGGAGAGGAAATGGCCCCAAGTTGCACCAGAGGAGGCTCAGGTTGGGAATTGGGAAAATTTCCTCCCTGAAAGGGTTTATCCAGCCCTGGCACAGCTGCTCTGGGAAGAGGTGGAGTCCCCATCCCTGGAGGAATTCAGGAGCTGTGTGGATGTGGCACAGTGCTGGGGGAGTTGGACCTGATGGTCCTGAAGGGCTTTTCCAACCCAAACTGGAAGTGCAGCTCTGGCACTCTGTGGATTCATCCTTCCTGACCACACACAACTGCCACGTTTACAGCCCCATGAACACCTCCCAAAAATCACATGGAGGAAAGAGAACCTTCAGCTTTTCCTGAGGATCACACATTGGTTTGGGAGGGAAGGAACCTTAGAGATCATCCAGTGCCACCCCTGCCATGGCAGGGACACCTTCCCCTGTCCCAGGCTGCTCCAACCTGGCCTTGGGCACTGCCAGGGATCCAGGGGCAGCCACAGCTGCTCTGGGCACCCTGTGCCAGGGCCTGCCCACCCTCCCAGGGAACAATTCCTGCCCAATCTCCCACCTTATCCTGCCTTTCTACAGCTTAAGGCCATTCCCTGCTGTCCTGTCCTATTCCTTAACCCAATGTTCTTCTCCATCACAAGGACCTGCCCTTGGCACCCACCAAGCTTTCACAGCATTTTTTTGCTATTTAACACATCCCCCCCCCAAAATACAATCCAGCCCTTCAACTGAAAAGCTTGGAAACTCCTCATGGGCCAGTAAACCTTGTCTCATCTGGAGCTGCCCATCTCGGGTTAATTGCGGTGCATCGTTATCTCATTTGTGAAAGGTCTCTGACAGACTGCCCTGAGTCTCCCCAGATCTGGAGATTAATTTCCATGCTCAGCGAGTCTTGGAGCCGTTGTGCTCATCCCACACCCACATCTCTGCCCAAACCCCACTCCAGGGTGTCTTCAAACAAGCCCTTCCTATTTATCAGCTCTAACAAAGCTCTCCCCACGTCACATCAAGGCGAGCGCTGTGTTTCATCCATCACACTGGTACAGGGAGGATTTCCATGTCAGAACAGGGGAGCAGCTTTAACAGAAACATGTAAGCAGAAGGGATTAGATATTTTACAGCAGAGAGAACAGCCAGCTCTGATACAAAACTCCATGTACGGGCAAAGTTTACAAATTTCAATCAAATCCAGGTTAAGAACAAAATGGGGGAGTCGGTCACGTCAGGAGAACCACGGCAAAAAAAATGCTGAATGCAACAGTGGTTTCTGCACTCTGGCTTCAGTGCAGCCGCTACTTCCCACCAACTTCCAGCCCCAACAAATTAGCAATTCATGCTACAGATGTCAGAAGTTATAAAGGAAATTAATGCAACAGTCGAGCTGAAATGAGACTGAGGAAAACGCTGTTATTTTCCCTGTGGATTCGTACGTCCACACGCCAAGTTCTGCTTTGTGAAAATAATATCCAGAAAGTGCTCAGCAAAGCTTAAAAAATATAAATATCTAAACCATTTTTCCCCCCTGCCCCAGAAATGCACGTGAGTGTTGGGTTGAGGTTCTGGGAGTTTTTAAAAAAAATTAATATTGAAGGATTTGATGTAAATTTGCCATTGGCAATACTCCAGTTTTCTTCTAAGGGGTTTTATTCCATGAGTTTTGACTAATGCAAATAATAAGTTTGAAATCTTGACTAACAGTGAAATAAATTCAGTTCTAAGCTAGAAATTCAACAACTACTGCATTGATGGAACAAAGGGAAATGGCATTAAACAGAAGGAAAGTCGATTTCTATGGGATTTTGGGGAGAAATTGCTCCCTGTGAGGGTGGGCAGGCCCTGGCACAGGGTGCCCAGAGCAGCTGTGGCTGCCCCTGGATCCCTGGCAGTGCCCAAGGCCAGGCTGGACATTGGAGCAGCCTGGGACAGTGGAAGGTGTCCCTGCCCATGGCAGGGGGAACAAGATTTTCTTTATGGTCCCTCCCTCTCCAAACCATTCCATGGTTCTGTGAAATACGAAGCACAGCACAGGATGGAAACCCAGTGTGGAATCTGCATATTCACACAAAACAATCAATAGTTTTAGTCTATTTTCCTGTTAGCAGCTCTGATGACAGAATTTAAAGCACACTTTCTATGCTGGATGAAGAAAATCTCTCATATGCCAGCATCAATTTTTCATGATTCCTTCATAAATTCCTCATTTCTTGTTGTCAGTTGTCTTGGCAGAAACGAAAATCTAGGAAGCTGTAAAAACATCAATCTGCTTTAATTAAGCCACTGCCTCCTTGCAGGGGTGTTGGACAAGGCCTGGGTTAGGCTGTAGATCACCCAGAACACACAGCAAAGAGTGCAAGGGCCTCTGAAAGATAAATACAGAGAATTTCAAACCCTGCCTCACCCTTGACTGGTTGGTGACCATCTCACAACTCCCTCAGGTTTTCCATCTAATCCTTGGGATTAAATGGAAATTTACCATCCTTGGATGGTAAAAGCAAGGATTCAAGGATGGCAAAAGCTTTTTTTTTTTTTGGATGGTAAAAGCAAGCAGAGTTTCAGGCATATTTTACCCAAATTGTATTAAATTAATAACTGGGTTGGACACTATTATTGTGAATTATTAAAAAAAAAAATACATTAGGAGCCAAGTGCTATTTTATAGTATTTTAGTACTATTTTGCAGTACTATTTTATAGTATGTACAATATCTCTGTTTAGTCAAGCTGCTCCAAGTGCTGAAAATCCTGAAATCACTCATTGATGGTCAAACCCACAGAATTTCAGTGCAAAGCTCCCTACAGAAACCTGAATTCCACACTAACAGCCAAAAATGCATTTAACCCTGAAAATAATATCCAAACAGCCATTTTTTATTACTCTTCAAGACTGAAATACTGGGTTTTTTTACAATACTGGGAAAGATAAATAAACCCCAAGTGGGAAAAAGCAGCCCCATTTCACTCCCTGGGTATTTTTAAATGGGCAATGGTACCAACTGAAACGATGCTGATGTGGAAAAATCATGATTTGAAGTGAAAGCTGCTACACCTTCCCTGTTAAAAATAAACATCCCGTGGTGTCAGCTTCCACTTGGTAAAAACAGAGCCCTGCTTTGGGATTTAACACCTTCAGCTTGATTTAATTACCTCCTTCAGGCTGCTGCTTTAATAAGCACCAAGTGTTCCCACATCGTGTTCATGCCTTACATGCTGTGCTAAAAACATCCCAGAACATCCATATTTGGGGCTGTGACGTGGACACCCTTCCTAGGGGGTTAAAAGTGCCCAAAATGAGCAGTCAGGACACCAGAACTCCAATTAATAACTGTAATATCACAGCCAGCTGGGTTTGGGTGTGGAGGTAGAACTTTTTTCCCTCCCATCACAGAATGATTTAGGTTGGAAAAGCCCTCCAAGATCATCAAGTGCAACCTGGCATCCCAAAGCCACCCCTGCCCTGTGTCCCCAGGTGCCATCAGGATGCTCCAAGGTCTTTGGATTCCCACCACCCAAGGGCACCATCATCATTTTCTCTGTTTTGGTCACACGTCCCAGGGATCATTTTTCCTGTGAGAACCTTTGGAGCAAAACTCCTCCTTAGGGTGATCCTAAGGAATGTGGTGCTGGAGGCTGTGAGGAGCCAGGAAAAAAAGCAGAATAAAGCTGGAAAAATCCCCAAAGCTCCACGAAATGAGAAAGCAAATACTCAGATGCAGCTCCATCCCAAACACCCACACTGGTACAATAACGTGGATTCAAATGTTCACGAGCTCATCTCAGAGAGAGCTAAACTTTGAGTAGCTACACACCAGGGCCTCTGGAGAGGGTTCAGGCAGCAGTGGAGAAAGGAACATTAGAATCACGAAATAAAATGTAAAATTTAAAATGACAGTTAAGGGGTTTTTCAGTTGTAATTAGGAAATTGTAAGAAAACTTTAATTTAAAAGGAAGGCTTAATTTAAAGGGAAGGCTTACACTAAAGGATCTGTCTGAGGAAATGTAGTCTGCCAAGGGTTTCTGCCACTCCTGAAGTCATTAGAGCACAAAACAACCCCCAAAAACACGTAACAACATTATTATCCATCATTTACTGCACAATACATTGAATTCTTCTTGCTTAATTCGATAAAAAAAAAAATCATAAACCCCAAACTGATAATGATATTGGCTGCTAAAAGGCTGAGCACAGTCAGCCCAAAGTACCTTAATGTCAACCAGGGTTTAGATTCCAGAAGGGAAAATAATATTGGAATCATTGTGTTCCATTTGAAATTACTTTGGCAAGGCTTCTTCAGGTCTCAATTAGCTCTTAGCAGAGAATTACCAGGACACACAGGCTCATCACCTCTTACAGCTTCCTTTCAAAACAATGTGTTAAACCCAGCAGCTCTCAACGCTATCAGGATGCAAGCTGGGGAGAAAAAAGAGGGCAAGTAGCCAAAAAAACGAGTTGGCTTTCCAACAAGGATCTTGTTAAAAACAAAGGCAACCAGACATCCACAGCATCCTGTGGGTGATGGTTCCAAAAAGTGAGGAATAAAAAGCCATTTCCAACATTCTCTTGCTTTTTTTTGAGCCATGCTGCCTCTTTCACTCGGCTCTGTGCACCTCCTGTGCCCTATTTTTCCTTAAAATATCCTTAAAATATCCCATTTCTGAGCCACTCTGGGAAATGACAGACTGGGAGGTGCCTCTCAAGTGCTCATGAGCAGGTAAAATACACCAGGGAGACAACCAGCAGGGCACCAGGGACACCTCACACCCACATCCCAACATTGGCAGCTTCACCAGGAGCTTCTCAGAATCCCAGACTGGTTTGGGTTGGAAAGACCCCAAACCTCATCCCATCCCAGCCCTGCCATGGCAGAGACACCTTCCCCTGTCCCAGAATACTCCAAGCCCCAATGTCCAACTTGGCCTTGGGCACTGCCAGGGATCCAGGGGCAGCCACAGCTGCTCTGGGAATTCCATCCCAGCTCCTCATCACCCTCACAGGGAAGAATTTCTCTCCAAAATCCCATCTAACCCTGCCCTCCTCCCATGACTTCTCCATCCTAGGTGATCACAGATGACAGAAATTAAGGAGAAAACCAGATCATGAAATCCAGTGGGCTGCCCCAACTGCTCATCACTTCTCACAACCACAACATTCCACAATATTATCAATATTCCACAATATTATCAATATTCCACCAAGGCCAGGGACATTTCTAACTCCAAACCACCTGCTATGGGGTGGAAACCATCAAGGGAAAAGAGCTCCTGCTGAACAATATTCCCTCAAGTAATCTGGGCTCTTTGAATAAGAAAATCCCCTGTTATTTCAAACACAGTCAAGTATATTCATTTTCCTCCCAGGTGCAGTTAATCTGACAGGTAAAATGCTAAAGCAAAAATCCTGCAAGGTCTTTCCTGAAAAGGTCAGTACATTATGCAACAGGCTTTTATGGACAGCAAAAAAAAATTCATGCATGTACAGAAATTTTAGATGATTTATCAATGTGCATTGGTGTCTTTTATTCCCAGATGAAGAGCAAACTTTGGAGCACTCGAGTTAATTTTGAGAAGTGGTTCCTAAGGAAGTTACAAGCTTTGGAAATTGTTATCCTCAGTCTATACATGGGAAATAGTGGGAGGTTTTTCTGTACAGAGAATATTCAGCACTAAAGAAAAACAAAATTGCTCCCATTTGAAGTCTTATTGCATTCCAGCCCTGAATTAAATTATTGGATTGTTCAAGCTGCATGTCTGGACTCTTAAAACTTTCTAAGTAAGCAGAGAGTCCTGTAGGAAATGCATTAATAGTCAGGAAAAGTAGCAGCAATTCCATCTAATCCGAGCTTTTTGTACTGTTCAAACTCTTCCTGAAACAATGCATCCCTCGGCCTCCTAAAACATAATTGCATTTCAAACACTTCCTCCATCCCAATTCCAATTTGGCAATGTAAACCAGTTACCCCATTCCACTAAAACACATATTGAGGGAAGATGTAAGTGATCAGGCCACCAGTTATAAATTTGAATTTTCATGTAGCATCCACTGATCATAAAACTGAGTGGTTAAGGTTAGGAAAAAAACTTTCAGGTCACTGAGTCCAACCCTCAACTCACCTTGTTCCAGATGATTTTGGAACACTTGCAGGGATGGAGACACCACCACTGCCCCGGGGAGTGCCTGACAACCCTTTCCATGAAAGAACTTTCCCTAATTCCAACCCAAACCTCCCCTGGAGCAATTTAACACCACGAATAATGTCTTTGAACATGGAATTAACACAGGCTTGAACCCCTGAAGGGATTTGGGAAGTGAAATGATGATTTTCAAGCTTTTTCCTGCTCCCTCCACCCCAATCCCATAGGTTTAATAACAGCTGCTAGGCTGTGAAACCGTGGGGTGCCCTGCTTCTCCTGCAGCTCTCAATGCAGAACCTTTGCCACCCTCCTGGCCTCTTTTTTCCCTGTTATGAAACCCCCCCCTCATCCAGCAGGACGGATTTTAACCAAGAGCTTCTGCACTTGCACTCATCTGATGGATGCAACTTGACTGCTCAATTATGTAAGTGCAAAGAGCCTCTTTTCATACATTTATTAAAACCATCCTGCTTTTGTTGCCACAACCCTGCCTCCAACCCAGCAGAACATGGCAATTAAGCCAGATTTCCATAAGCTAAGCCTGATTTTAGTTTGGCTGGGGGTGATTTTATCAGGAGGGACAAACCCAGAGGCTGCTGAACCTTGGGAAGGGTCGGAGTTGCTCCTGACGCACGGCGGGGTTTGCCCAGTGCTGATGGGACGGTCACAACCAGAGCTGGGGGTGATTCTGAGAGCACAGCACGGCTCTGACAGGTACTGCTATGACAACCAGGCAGCATTTCCCCGCCAGCTCCAAAAATAAACATTCCAGGACGTGTTTATCCGGAGCGTCTCCTCCATCTCTTTGTCCTTCTCTTTGCAAGGCTTTTTCTTGGCTTTTCACACAGGGAATTCAGCAGATTCTGGGCTGGTGGGGTGGGGTTGGGTGGGGTTGAGGGCATTTTCTTCATGGAAGGTGTGGGGTGGTGATTTGGATTTGTGGAACAGGGGGCATAATGCAGGAATATTTCTGTTGCTGCTGAGCAGAGTTTGGGGCTGTGACAATTCCCTGGGGAGCTCCTCCAGTGCCCAACCATCCTTTGGGAATAATCTTCTCCTGATATCCAACCTAACCCTCCCTGAAACAACAGGTGACACCCTCCAGGTTCCCTCCCCAGGCCAGCTCTATTTCCTCTGCGGGAAAAAAAAAATAAATAAAGACAAGAAACCTCATTTTCATTGAGAGCCTCTCATCCCTTTCCCTCTGACTTCAAAAGGCAAAACAAACAGGTATTTTATGTAAATGTGGACATTAGAAACAAAAAATAGAACAGCAAACATCAAATTCCTTTTTCATAGGCAACTCAGCTCCCAGTGGCACAGCTGCAGATGAAAGTAGCAGCTACAAATTAATATATCATAAGGTCCTACCAAAGGAACTGAATTGTCTCAAATGCCAAAAGTAAGACCAAAGACTAAATTATTTTCATTTACGGAACTGTAGGGTGGAATTGCTTTCATGTTCTGAGTTATGTGTTTAGGAGGAACCTAAGTTTAGCTTGTCAGCTTCTGACAAAAGTTCAAAATAATTTCGAAAACATTTCGGAAGCATTTCGAAACATGGGTTCGATGGGGGAAATGGAAACAAGACAAACTCCCTGCCTTTTGTTGGAACTGCTTTTACTGTTCCAGCTCCTCGCCTGTGTTATCCTGGAGATGCCTGGAATGAAGAATCTGCCTCCAAAGCACTTCCCAGCCCTATCCAGGAACACAGGAAAACTCCCTGATTGCTGAAAATCATTAAATACAGATATTATGGCTTGAATAGGAGTAACTCTGCCTGAAAATGTGGACAGACACAGACAAACCCTACAGCAGCTGGAATTTAAAGGTGGACAAGAATCCTAAAAGGAATTAAAAGACATTTTTATCTCCCCCCTTACAAGGAGCTCTTTCAAAAGTGCATTTAATGGTTCCTTATCCATCTCTGCCATCCCTCAGTGGCTTTTTCCATCTCCTTTCCTTGGATATTGTTGTTTGCAGTAAACCAGGGATTGATCTGGACCAAATTTGGAAGTGAAGGGAAAAGCCATTGTATGTGTTTGAATATTCTCTTATTTTACTCCCAAATGAATTCTTTTACCCCCAAAATGCTGATCAGCCACTTGCAAACCAATGTCACCTTGAACACACCATTGATGGTGGCAATTCCATCAAATCTCTAACACCAAAACCTTGGGCTCTCAATCAACAAACTGCTTTGCTAAAATGAGAATTTACTACATTAAAACTCAATAAATAAAGTCTTTTACAAAAAAAAGGAAGAATTCTCTTGTTCGAGATGGAGATTTCTTGTGTTCATTTCAGCATGAAAGGTGGGAACAGAGCGTGACTGCCTGTGGTGCTGGAACAAAGGCATGGGATGGGATCCTGACCTTGGGATGTGATCCTGACCTTGGGATGTGATCCTGAACAAAGGCATGGGATGTGATCCTGACCTTGGGATGGGATCCTGACCTTGGGATGGGATCCTGACCTTAGGACATCCAGGGACACCTTCCACTGTTCCAGGCTGCTCCAAACCCCAATGTCCAACCTGGCCTTGGGCACTGCCAGGGATCCAGGGGCAGCCACAGCTGCTCTGGGAATTCCATCCCCACCCCCCAGGGAACAATTCCTGCCCAATCTCCCATCCATCCCTGCCCTCTGGCAGTGGGAGCCATTCCCTGTGTCCTGTCCCTCCATCCCTTGTCCCCAGTCCCTCTCCAGCTCTCCTGGAGCCCCTTCAGGCCCTGCCAGGGGCTCTGAGCTCTCCCTGGAGCCTTCTCCTCTCTGGGTGAGCACCCCCAGCACTCCCAGCCTGGCTCAGAGCAGCTCCAGCCCTGGAGCAGCTCCGTGGGCTCCTCTGGATCCTGTCCATGAGCTCCTTGTCCCTCCTGTCCCTGGCTGACACAAGGAACACTCCCTGCAATACTGAGCACACTGGAACTGCCCTGGCTCCACCAATCAATGCCAATTAAGGGATTAAGGATGTCCAAACTCAAACCTTCCCAATCCTGTCTCAACATCTTCCAAACTTCAGGAACCCCAGAGTTCTCCTGGTCACAGGTAACACACACTGGGAGGGTTTCCCAACACCTCCAACACAGTTCCCAACACACTCAGAGCTGCTGAAGCAAAACCAGTTTCAAAATTAATAAAAAAAGAAATAAATTCAAAGGGCTTCAGATGTTCCTCATCAGTTCTCAAAGTGCTCCTCAGTTCAAACACCAGGTGCTTCCCAAGCATTCCAAAGC
Organism: Pycnonotus jocosus; assembly: GCA_013400435.1. Lineage (NCBI taxonomy): Eukaryota > Metazoa > Chordata > Aves > Passeriformes > Pycnonotidae > Pycnonotus > Pycnonotus jocosus. Next base: position 143,802 of record VWYP01011743.1, read on the forward strand.
AGCAGGAAGAACCCAAAGATGGCTCAATCTCCTGACTCTCCTGACTCCTATTTATTCAGAATGGATTTTATTAGGGAGTTAAGGAGACTTCAGAAGCCAAGATTAAAGTTATGGTGCATTTTTATAAGGAGAGCAGGAGCTGTGGTTCAGGATTTTATATAAGGAAACGCTGACAACTTTACAGCCATAGTAGCTTCCAGTAAATGCAGAGGAGATTTCTCCAGGCAACTGGTAAATATAATGTTTTTCCCTTATACTTTCATCTCAGTACACATAAAAGCATTTGACACACTTAATAAAATGTCACCAGCATAAAACACTGCACAAAGGAATGCTAAATAATGACAGAACTGCAATTATTGAGGAAAAAAAAAAAATGAGCATTAGGAATATTTTCAGCCTCTCTCTGCATTACTTGGGTGATGGAATTTAGATTTAAAAGCTTTTTAAATTCTTTCTTGTAACACCAATGAAATCATGCCTGGACATACAACTCCATACAACACCACCTAATTCGAGGTTATATGCAAAAACATGCAATTCACCCTCCAAAGAATAAACTGAATTATTGTAATGACACGGATAGAATTTTTACTGCACCAAAATCCTCATTCTCAGACTGATGCTAACTTTTGTTGGACTCCAAGAGCCCCAAACCAGGCCACTAAAAAGCTCCTCCAGAGCCAATTTCTCAATCATTCTTTGCATTAGGGGAGGAGGAGAAGGCAGGACAGGCTGGCTGCAGCCTGGTGCTGGCTGTTCCCAAGGAACCCCGTGGTGCCAGGGAGAGCTCGGGAGCTTTGCCCTCTGTACTCACTTGTTCTGCATCATGTTCATGATCACCCAGTCGAAGGGATACACGTTCTTCCCAATCAGGTTCTTGAACATGATGAACGTTTCCATCAGGAAATCCTAAAAGAAAAGACAATAGCTGGAGAAAACTGGATCAAAGGACTCCAAGGGATGGTGGTGGTTGTTAATGACTGACCCAAAAGGTGTCTGTGCTCTGCCTCCTCCAAAAAAAGCTGGTTTTCATAAAAAGCACACCTGAATCCTCCTCAAGCACATTTGTACATGATGCCCATAGATCCTACAGTAATTCCATTTCAGAAATTATAACAACAGTAATGCCACATTTAAGAAACCCATGGGATTCATCAAGGCCAAGCACTGCCTCGCCAGTTATCCAAAAGGAGTTTCTGCTGGAAAAATCATCTTTTTTTTCCGTACTATGGACAAAATCTCCCAGTTCCTTCGTGGATTGTGACACACCTGTCATGACACACTCTTGGGAAGTTGATAAAAGCACATTGGTTCATGGAGGGAGGGAAAAAGACAAGGTTAAATATTTATTTAACTCTTATGGTTGCACTAAAAATACTCCCTGGAGTCAGGTGATGAATAATCCCTCCCTTCACGGATATTCTCCAGAAATGAAAGTTATTTACATATTAAATAAAAACACATCCCAGCTCAAATCATCACCCCCACCTGGGGCAGAGGACAAAAATGGTTTGGACATCCCAAAACTGGGAGGGATCCTCCCCAAAGGGAGCAGCAGGAATTGCTTCTGCAAGTGAAAACCAAGTTAATTTAACAGCATAAATCAATTTACTTCCACACAGCTATAAACAGACAATTCTTTGGACCAGAAACTTGGTGTACTTTACAATGTAAATCATCTCCTACAATCTGGGACTCTGTAATTGCTATCTAACCATTTCAGTAATATCAAATGCTGCGAGAAAGATAAAGGGGAAAAGAGAACTTCATGCAGAAAGTCCTTGATCCACATCACACAGAGATAAAAATGGACTTTTATTCCAAGGTTAGAATATCTTCCCTTTGATACAGCTTCTCTGTAATGGTATTTATCTGGTCTATCTTTAAAATGTCAAATGCCTACAAAAAAAAATCCCCAATATGTTCCATCGAGTGGACTTTTAACTAGGACTGGTTCCTGTGTAACCTTTTCAGTGAGAAACCAATCTCAGGTCCCTGCTCTCATCAGTCTTTCTTCAGGTCTGAGAGCCAGGATCTTCAGCAGATTTATCTTTTAATCCACTGCTCTGTCCAAATGTTTCCCTGGCTTGGAAATTCCCCGTCAGTGGATGCAGCGAGCTGCAGAGATCATGAGGACCTGGCTTTGAGATCAAGAATCCCAAAATTTCCAACTGGATTGGGTGGGAAGGACCTTAAAGCTCATCTTGGTCCACACCTTCCACTGTCCCAGGCTGCTCCAAGCCCCAATGTCCAACCTGGCCTCAGGCACTGCCAGGGATCCAGGGGCAGCCACAGCTGCTCTGGGCACCCTGTGCCAGGGCCTGCCCACCCTCCCAGGGAACAATTCCTGCCCAAAATCCCATCCAGCCCTGCCCTCTGGCACTGGGAGCCATTCCCTGTGTCCTGTCCCTCCAGGCCTTGGTAAATATTCTCTCTCTATGTTTTTTATTTCACAAAGCAGTGTGAAATCTCCCCCACTCTGGAGTCATTCCAGACCCACCTGGACCCTGCCTGGGTGAATCCCAGAGGTCCCTTCCAGTGCCAGCCATTCTGGGATTCTGGGAACTCCCAGGTCCCTTCCAGTGCCACCCATTCTGGGATTCTGGGAACTCCCAGGTCCCTTCCAATCCCAGCTATCCTGAGATTCTGGGAACTCCCAGGTCCCTTCCAATGCCAGCTATTCTGGGATTCTGGGAACTCCCAGGTCCCTTCCAATCCCAGCTATTCTGGGATTCTGGGAACTCCCAGGTCCCTTCCAATCCCAGCTATTCTGGGATTCTGGGAACTCCCAGGTCCCTTCCAAAGCCAGCTATTCTGGGAACTCCCAGGGTCCTGGGCTCCACCATGTGCAGAGTATTCCTGGTGAAACAACTCCTCTGTTCTTTCACCACACAACATCAGCAAAGATCACAGAATCCCAGAGTTGTAAAGCGGGAAAAGACC
>VWYP01011744.1:0-42387 GCA_013400435.1 Pycnonotus jocosus
TTGGGGGCCGCGGTGACATTGAGGGTGTGAGGGGGTGACAGCGGAATGTGGGGAGGGAAGCACGGGGTGTACTGCCAGCGCTATGGGGCAGACCCCGCTGAGGAGCGGGGTGTCCTTGCCCGGGCTCGGGGTAGTGGTTTAAAGCTGGCAGGGCAAGGTCAAGGTTGCATGTGTGAGGTGCGAGGGGGGTGAAGGGTTTATGCCGTGTTTGTGAGGAAACGGAGAGTGGGAAGAGACATCAGGAACCGTCCTGCTAGTGTTTCCAATGAGTATGAATGGGGGAGAGGGCTGCTCGGGTTGCAGGGTATTAAATGGTATCAGCGGTGCAGCACTGGGAGCTTTTCTTAAGGTGCAAAAGCATGATCTTACAATGCTGTCATTATCACAGATTTTTTTCTTCTTTAGTGTTTAAAGTTGGCCATGAGAAGAGTTTCCTTACAGGAAAGGTGATTAGATATTGCAAGGGGCTGCCCAGGGAGGTGGTGCAGTCATCAGCCTTAAATATGTTCAAGGATATAATGCACTTACTGCCATAGTCTAGTTGCAAGGTGGTGTTTCGTCATAGGTTGGACTCAATGATCTCACAGATCTTTTCCAAAGTAATTGTGATTCTGATGTATTTTTGTTATAGTGCTTTGTGGGTTTTTTTTTCCATGTGTGTTAACAATACCAAAACCACTGCAGTTAGATTTGTATTAGAAGACACAATCTTTTCCCTGTGCATAGCGCTGAGTGGTGCAGTGATTTCTTTATGCCCCAAGGTTCTCATGTTCAGCACAGAAATGACAAATGTGAGGAGGTTTCTCTTTGGGAGCTGCTGCAGTGGTTGATGGTTACATCAGTGCACTGCAGAAAAATGCAGTGAGGGATTTGGAGCAATCTCCTTCATTATCTGTCCTTTTTTAGTGGTGCTGGACTTGGTTCCAGAACTCCATAGCTATGAATGGGGTGTTGTGGAGCTTAACTCAAAGCTGAGATGCATCATAAGCAGCTCAAGATCAAAGATGTGTTAATCTCTCAGCATTTTTTTTTTTTTTGCATGATTAAAGAAATCTTGCTGAAATGATGATTTATTTTAGGTTTCCAGAAACACTCTCAGTGCAGCATTTGTTGCCACAAGAAACCTCCATGCCTCCAAGCCATGCTTTCAGAAGACAGGTGAGTCTAAGAAAGGTCTTGAGTGTGGTTAAGAATTTGATCTGTCAGACAAAAAGCAGTTTGATTGTGGTGAATGTTAGTTGACAGCATCAAGGACATTTATGTTCTGAGAGCATTTAGGTGAACTGTTACTCGGTCACATCCAGCAAACTGCACTTCAATAACCTGACGATGCCTCCAGAGCGGGGAGTGGCCATGTCAGCTGGCTTACGTAGCATACCTGCTTCACTAGGATTCCACTCACCTGCAGCATTATTTGAAAATCATTTGAAAAAAACCAGCCCCAGATTGGAGTTGCCTGTAACACAACGAAGGAGTGGATGACTTCCCCAGGCCTGCCTGGGTTTGACCTTGTGCCCTTGAGCACAACTTTATTTTGCTGCCAGCAGTCTGGTGTTAAGAGAAGACAGCTGCGCTGCATCACATCACTGTGTTTGGCAGTGCTTCATGCACATTTTTTCAAATGCTTTGAGGTGGTTAAGGGCATTACTGGGAAATAAGTTTTACAGCGTTATTTACTGTTTCTTAGCTGAGGAGGTAAAAAACTGTTGGAAATAAATCGAAGAAGTATGGAGAAAATATTTTTGTATCTTACACCTAAAAACTTGCTCCTGAAACATAATGAGGTTCTTTTATGTAAGTGTGGATCTTGGATTACAAATAATTTGGCAGAGTGTGCTGATGCATCCAAGCCTAAGTAGGTGCTCTGCAAGCAGGCCTGTTCTGCTTGGGCTAGGGCTGATTAATTAACCTAATTGTTTTCTAGGGAGAGAGAGCGTAGAACATAATGAGGAAAGTGGATAATCACACAGCCAGGCCTGTTTTGGTTGAAGTTGGCTCGTAATGATGAGTTGAGCTGCTTTTATTAGCTGGGAATGCAGAGGCTGGAATTTATCTTACCCTAAGTAAACACGTTGCTAGCTAGACTTTGCAGCGCAGCTGAGAAAGGGCACCTTATGACTTTGAGGCAAGCTTACTGAGTGCATGTTGTACCCAAACATCTGATTTCAATGGTCTCTCTCCAGGTACTGCCGAGGTGTCCTCTATTCTGGAGGAGCGCATCCTGGGAGCTGACACCTCGGCTGAGCTGGAGGAGACTGGCCGTGTGCTCTCCATTGGTGACGGTATTGCCCGCGTGTACGGCCTGAGAAATGTCCAGGCAGAAGAGATGGTTGAGTTCTCTTCTGGCCTGAAGGTAAGCTGTCACTAAAGGAGTTTCTTTACCACTGAGATACTAAAAAGACAGTTTTTTAAGAAGAACCTGAGACTGTGCTTGAAGGTAGCAATATGAACATTGCAGTAGTTTCGTTGCAACTTTAATACATAGTAACTGGTGATTTTTTATTTTAATTTGTACCACTGCTTTCAGTATTAGCGTCTGATTCTCAGCCAACGTTTGAACATTTGAACTGTCTTCATTTAGAAAGTAAAAGGACTAACCTGGCACTGGATTTTTTTCTGTGTTTTCAGGGTGTCTTTCCTGTTTGTTGTTTAATAATTACCTCAGCTTCAATACATTATGCAGCTTGCTGGTTTTTCATAGTCCTGTCAGTTGGTTAGAGGTAAAACCTTTTCAAGAGTACTGTAGCAGCTTTTTGAGCATTTTTAATGGACCATTTCACCTTGGGCAGGGATTAAGCCAGTCCTTTTCCCTTGTCCAGCTTCTAGGCAAGGGAGTAATGTTGTACTTGAACGTTGCTCACCCTTTCTGTTCTTTTTAGAGAAACAGTTGACTTGAGTGCTAGGCTGCTGGGGTATAACTACCTGGTAAGTTGAAAACTCAGGCAGGTTCTGAAGGAAGGAAATAGGTACTTTATACATAAAAGCAGAGCCTATTGTCACAAGGTTGAGGTATATCACATGGGATTTTGTACACAGTGAAATAATCATGTCAATATTACAGTTTTTATGCATGTCATTATGGATTTTCTGAGGGTGATGTGATCTCTGTCCCAGGGCATGTCCTTGAATTTGGAGCCCGACAACGTTGGTGTTGTTGTGTTTGGTAATGACAGACTGATCAAGGAGGGGGATGTTGTGAAGAGGACTGGTGCCATTGTGGATGTTCCGGTGGGGGAGGAGCTGCTGGGCCGTGTTGTGGATGCCCTGGGCAATCCGATTGATGGGAAGGTAAGTGTACGTGGCTGCTAACTACTTCTGCTTGTATCTCTGTGGTACAGACCTCAGCAGTTTTTTCCTCTCTTTTAGGGTCCTATTGCATCTAAGACACGTAGGAGGGTTGGCTTGAAAGCCCCTGGGATCATTCCCAGGATCTCTGTGCGTGAGCCCATGCAGACTGGGATTAAGGCTGTGGACAGCTTGGTGCCCATTGGTCGTGGTCAGCGTGAGCTGATCATTGGTGACAGGCAAACCGGGTAAGTTAAATACTCAAGCCTAAAATGTTCCATTAACAGAGACTCAGGTAGGGCGGAGCTGGACACAGGGTTGGGTAGGATCTGGGAGAACTTATTAGCCTCTCTGTTCCACAGGAAAACTTCCATTGCAATTGACACAATAATCAACCAGAAACGATTCAATGATGGCACAGATGAGAAGAAGAAGCTGTACTGTATCTATGTTGCAATTGGTCAGAAGAGATCCACTGTTGCTCAGTTGGTGAAGAGGCTCACTGATGCAGGTATGGATTTTGGGATTTTGATTGAGGCTGGCACCCAATAACATCCTGTTTTCATTGTAATGCTGAGTACTGCTGTGATCTCTCCTGGCTGTAAGTCTAGACAGAATTCATACTACATGCATGAATTACTTAATTTTGTGAACAAGAAATCTCTCTAGCAGTCTAGGGGAAAAGGTCTCATTTTTGCTGTATCACAATTAAGCAGACTATTTTGAGGCCCCCAGACTGCTGAATTGCTTCTGGAAAAGTCAGTCACCTTGTGGTTTTAGGTTTTTTGTTAGCAGAGTTGAAAGCTTCATCTTGGCAGTCAGGCAGGCCTGGTGACAAGCTGTGGCCTTCAAGTTGTCATGGACTTGGCGTTTGTCCCGTATGTTCCATGTGCCAGTCAGTATGAATGGCAGCTGAAAATGTGATGAAGAGCTTCACTGCCCAAACACAAGGCATTAAATGATAGCATCTCTTCAGAGTCAGTGATCTCTCTGTCCAAGGCTCCACATTTAATGCAGCTAGCAGGAGATCAGGCACTTCAGCCTCATGCTTGGTAGTCCTGGCATCTGTCACAGAAGACCCCACATTTTAAGGACAGTAATTTGTTTGAGACTGTGTCACAGAGGGTTGTACTGTCTTGCAGCAGCCAGGAAACCATGGGCTTTCAGTGTGAGGTTTTCCAGAACAAAAGCTTGTCTGAGTTTTAAGCGTTGTTTTCAATGGGAAAGAAGTCTGCAAGTGTTAGATGTTAGCTGCCACAAACTTGCCCTTGAGACTTCCCGAGTCAGACCTGCTAGCAGCTGGGCTGGGCTGTCCTGTATCGGTGTCATGACACTGCCAGGACTTGCTTCAGCACTGGTACTTTATTTACGTGCTTGTTGTGTTTGCTGATTTTGGGCATGATGACATAATGCACTCAGAGGTGTCTCCAATCTTTTCCAGATGCCATGAAGTACACTATTGTAGTGTCTGCCACAGCATCCGATGCAGCACCCCTGCAGTATCTGGCTCCCTACTCAGGCTGCTCTATGGGGGAGTACTTCAGAGACAATGGGAAGCATGCACTAATCATCTATGATGATTTGTCCAAACAGGTCAGGAAACTTTTGGTTTAGGCTTTTTGGGGTGGCATCAGTGTTTGTAGCTGTAAGAACATCTCGTGTTTAGAAATCAGTAGCGTTAAGGGAGATGCTGAGCTCTGAAGGTTGTCTTTGCTCCACGCAGGCCGTTGCCTACCGTCAGATGTCTCTGCTGCTGCGCCGCCCCCCTGGCCGTGAGGCCTACCCGGGGGATGTGTTCTACCTGCACTCTCGGCTGCTGGAGAGAGCAGCCAAAATGAATGATTCCTTTGGAGGCGGCTCTCTGACTGCCTTGCCTGTCATTGAAACTCAGGCTGGTGATGTGTCTGCTTACATTCCAACCAATGTCATCTCCATCACCGACGGACAGGTAGGCCTTCCTCACAGACCAGCATCTCCATGGAACTTAGTGGCCAGTCTCTGAGGAGGCCTCCAGGCTTCTGAACAAGATAATGACAAAATTCTGTCCTGCAGATTTTCTTGGAAACCGAGTTGTTCTACAAAGGTATCCGTCCAGCCATCAACGTTGGTCTGTCTGTGTCCCGTGTGGGTTCTGCTGCTCAGACCAGGGCTATGAAGCAGGTAATTGAGAAACTGCTGTTCCTCCTGGTGCTAGAGATGGGTGGTGTGTAGGCCTTCTAAGTCTGATGAGCTGTGAACAGAGAGGGGATAAAGCTTTTGATCTCTTAGTGTCACAAAATTATAAAAGAACAAGCTTTAGAGTTCTCTTCAATGCTTCCACTGCCTGCTGACAAGGTGTGGGAGAAAGGGAAATAGTATCTACATAAAGATACAGGATTAAGTTTTGATGTGTGCGTACTGATCACTTAGAAATAGAGAATGCTCACTTAATTGCAGGCTTTTAGTCCAGTCATAGAATTAGATTTTGTATGAATAGCGGCTGTTTTAGGTGAGAAATAGCATGCTTATAGTAAATCGTGGGATTTTTGTAATGTTCACAACCATCTGTCAGTTTTTGGATTGCCTTGTCTGGAATGCAAGGCAGAGCTGACTCGTGACAACTGTCAGCTACCAGATAACGTTCAAACTCCTGGACACACTTTGGGGTGACCACAGTGGCTTGTGCCCTGCAGGTGGCCGGTACCATGAAGCTGGAGCTGGCTCAGTACCGGGAGGTGGCTGCCTTTGCCCAGTTTGGCTCTGACCTGGACGCTGCCACGCAGCAGCTGCTGAACCGTGGCGTGCGCCTGACAGAGCTCCTCAAGCAGGGCCAATACGGTGAGTGTGTGGCAGATCTGGGTGCCCGTTAGTGCCTCGTGCTAACGGGGTGGGGCTTGGTTAGCATTTATTGTCTGTTCTGTGCACGTGGTAAATGCGGATTTGCTTAAACCAAGCTGTCCATGTGCGCTTGCTCTTCCAAGGACTCTGTAGTCTGTTGTGTCCTGATGGAAGAGTTCCTGTGGTGTGAATGCTGTCTTTTCCTGCAGTTCCCATGGCTATTGAGGAGCAGGTGGCAGTCATCTATGCTGGTGTGAGAGGTCACTTGGACAAGCTAGAGCCCAGCAAGATCACAAAATTTGAGAGTGCTTTCCTAGCTCATGTACTGAGCCAGCACCAGGCACTTCTCTCCACAATCAGGTATGGTGGTTTACCTTGCTTTATCCCAAGGATATGGATGTCTGGAATGCAGATAATGGTCACTGAACTGTTAATTTAGTGTATCTTAGAACATCAGGTGTTCAGCGGGCTGTATCAAAACTGGGGGTTAAATCAGCATTCCTACCATCTGCCTTCCTCAGCTTCAGTTCTTAGGAAATGCAGCTGATGCTTAAAGTGAGACTTCTTGCAATGTGTCTCCTCTAACCTGTTCCTGAAATCACTTGGTTGAGTCATTTGTCCCGTATTATGGACAGCTTTGAGCTCTTGGGAATGCTGTGGGTTAAGTAGTGCAGAGTGAACTGTTGGGGATTGAGTATTTCCATAGTCCTGTCCTGGAAACTGGTCCTAGCTTTTTTTGTCATGAAGAAAATCATGCCTTCTGTCTCTGGGGCACAGCTCTGTCGGTTGGGCCTTGTTGGAGTACATATGGCTATTCTGAAAGAATGTGAACAAACTTCAGTTCTTGAACAGGATTGACTCTTTAAGGAGGGACGATGTTCTATCAATGCAGTGGCTTCATGGACCAAACAGATGTGTTCATTTGTCTACTGAATTTGTTAGAAATGGGGAAGTCTGTTGTAACGCTTCTGTATTTGTCTCAGGGTTGACTCTGTTTTGATTGCTGTGTCAGAATTTAACTGAACTCTTCCCACAGGACCGAAGGGAAGATCTCTGACCAGACAGAAGCAAAGATGAAGGAAATAGTCACAAATTTCCTGGCTACTTTCGAGGCATAAACTCTTAAAACTGTTCTAACAGACCTGGCTGTTGTGATCCAGTGTTCCAGCTCCGTCAGAGATGAAAGCATGTGCGACTTGAATGTACAGATCTCGATGAGAATAAAGGTTCCCATGTAAAAAGGCTCCGTTCTGAATGTAAAGATACTGTATTCTGAATGATTGCTTTTTGTCTGTACTTCTGGCTCGCTCTTGCGCCTGTAGACCACAGCGGTGGACTCCCCTGGACACAGCCCTGCTAGAGAAACTCTGGCAATCAGAGCTATCTTTAGTGGTTGAGTGGGCAAACTCCCCTGACAGGACCCAGGAGAGTGACAGAGCTGAGGGACATTCTCAGTGTTCATAGTTTGGGCCAGGCAGCTGATCCTGCAGAAAGGCAGTGCAGCTGGCCAAGTCAGTTTGGGTTGTCTTGTGGGGATAACACCCACTGGACTTCACAGAAATCTCCTAGCTGCCTGACACTGACAGAATTTCTTGGAATTGCTGTTTGACCCATCCTGGTGCCTGGCCTTTGGGATACTGGTCCTTGTGTCTCAGGACAACTGGGGGTGTAGCTGTCACAGCAGTAATAGCTAGAGATTTAAATCTGAGAATTCCAGAATGGTTTTGGAGAAGACCTTAAAGATCATCTCACTCCAGCCTTCTGTCATGGGCAGGGGAACCGTGCACTATCCCAGGTCACTCCAAGCCTGGCCTTACACTCTTCCAGGGATGGGGCAGCCACAGGTGTGGCTGGGGCCTGTGCCAGGGTCTCCCCACCGTGACAGCCAGTAATTTCTTCCTGATAACCCATCTAACCTTGGCCTCTGTCACTATTAAGCTGTTGCTCCTTGACGCTCCAGGCCTGCGCAAATTGTCTGTCTTGTCAGCTTCCTTCAGATACTGGAAGACTCCAATTAGGTTACCCCAGAGCTTCCTCTTCTGCAGGCTGAACAATCTTAATTCTCTCAGTAGAGGTGCTCCATCCCTCTGATCATATTGGTGCCTGCTCTGGATTCACTCCAACAACTCCACATCCTTGTGCTGTTGGAGCCAGGGCTGGAGGCACCTCTGCAGGTGGGGTGTCACCTGAGCACAGGGGTAGAGGGGCAGAATTCTCCTTTTCCCCTCTGCCCATGCTGCAGGATCACCCCAGGGCAATGGGGAGTGTAGGAATACATTTCCCACACCAAGCAGATGTTTATATATAAGGTAAAAAGTTTCATCTTAGCTAAACATGAAAGGAAACCAAACTAGAAAGTTCTGTGCTCTTTTCATTTGTAGGGGCTCAGTGCCAACACAATAGCGTTGATTGCGTTTTAGAAGTGTACTTCAAAGCCTATTGCCAATTTCATTGGGCAGGGTGCCAAACAGCCCACCTAAAACTATTTAAGAAAAGGCACAAAGATACTAAAGGGCTTCTTAGGGTGTCTTAGGTGTCAGATGCTTCTCTGGCATGTGCACACGTCTTTCTCTTTTGTTTCTATTTGTTTTTATTTTGTTTTATTTTGTTGTTTTTATTTTATTTTGTTTTATTATACTAAAGGGCTTCTTAGGGTGTCTTAGGTGTCAGATGCTTCTCTGGCATGTGCACACGTCTTTCTCTTTTGTTTCTATTTGTTTTTATTTTGTTTTATTTTGTTGTTTTTATTTTATTTTGTTTTATTTTTGTTTCTATTTTGTTTTTATTATTTTTCAGTTATTAAACCTTTTGCATTTACAAAACATACCTGAAGAGCAGTCGCACTAATTATCTTAAGCTGTTTCTCTGCAAGTGCTGGGCCCTCAAAGGTGACTGACCTTCATGAGGTTTATAACATCTGACCACATGCAAGATTCCATCAGGGGGTGTTTTAGGGCCGGGGCAGGACTGCTCTTGATGTATGCACTGTCCCCAGTTAACTTCCTGTACAGGAGCGTGCTGCCTCCCAGTCCAAACCTGTGGAGTTGCAGGCAGCTGGAAACATTCTCATGCAGTTCAGGCTAACAAGCGTCTCTTGTTGATGGCCTGAGTGCTTAAAGAGAGTGAGCTCTGCAGTACAGGGTGAAAATAAACACACTTGCAATCCAGAGATGGCAGACAGCTCTTTGGGAACAGTTAGTGCTGTGCTCCAGGAGCAGGGACTCCTGTGCAGATCCTTGGTCTTTCACCATCTTGTTTCTTTTACCCCACAGCCCCAGAAGAGGTGGCTGGAGGGCCTCAGAGGTGTGAGGGAATACTGCTGTGGAACATTTCTGCTCTGATCTGCCCAACATAATTTGTTCCTTCCAGGACAACTTCAGCAGCTTGTGGCTCTGTTTCTGCCCAGTGACAACCCTGGTTACTGCTTGATATTGCAGTGCCATGTTTTACTAACGTGCTGCTGTAGTTGGAAAGCCCTGAGCCCAAAGGTGTCTTAGTCCAAAACTACAAAGATATGTATTTTTTTTCTAGTAACATAAAATGAATGTTCCAAGGTTCTGGTGTCTGCCCTCTTCCTGCTGTGATGCAGGAAGGTGGTAACTTCCTCATGGAAGCACCATGTGCTAAATCTAGTCAGGTCAGAGCGAAGGTCAGTGGATGAAGGTTTTGGAGGATGTGTCACAGGTCCTGAGTGGTGCCATGGGATGCCCTGGCCAAGGTATGGGGCTGGGAATCTGGGAAGTGGTGAGTGGATCACAGGATCACAGTGGTCTGGTTTGAAAGGGACCTTAAAGATCATCTATGTCCACCCCTTGCTGTGGGCAGGATGCCTGGTCCCAGGTTGCTCCAAACCCTATCCAACCTGGCCTTGGACAGTGCCAGGGGTGGGGAGCCACAGCTGCTGTGGTCAGCCCGTGTCCTGGCTTCACCATCCTCACTGGGAAGAGTCTCTTCCCAACACCCCTTGTTATCCTTGCCATCTCTCAGTGGAAGCCATTCTCCTTTGTTCTTTTACTCTGTGCCCATGTCTGAAGTCCGTCTCCAGCTCTCTTGGGGCCCATTTAGGTGCTTGATGGTGTGGGTTCATGGCGACAGTTTGTGCTCTCTTGTGTCAGGAGGCTACACATGGGGTTAGTCTGCCTAAATCAGCCTCAGATTTCGGTAGAGCAGACTTATTTCAGTAAGTTGAAAATGCCCTTTTTTACATCACTGGAGCGTTTTAGCTGTCCCTGTGTTCAGGCAGAGGCAGCAATTGAGTATGGTGGGTGTGATTGAGGCATTTCAGTACACAGTGTCTGATGATCTCCACTTTCATGTTTTTCAAGCATTGCTCAGAGGTCCCTCATGGAGTGCCTTGTGTCAGGCAATGGCCCCTAATAAAATGTGTGTGACATGCATTGTGTGTGGTGAAGGAGGATTGTGTGTGTTCAGGAGCGGCTGAGGGGCTCAGCCTGGAGAAAAAAAGAGACTCTGCACAACTCCTGAGAGGAGGGTACAGCCGTGGGTGGGGTCGGCTCTGCTCCCAGTGAACAAGGACAGAACAAGCAACAGCCTGCCGCTGTGGCAGGATAGGTTTAAATTGGATATTAGGAAAAACTTCTTGACCTGGGGAGTTTTCCTGGCCTAGCACAGGCTTCTCAGGGGAGTGAAGTCCTCATCCTTGGATTAAAAGGTCTGTGGATATGTGGGACACGGGTAAATGGTGGGCTTAGCAGTGCTGGGCGAATGGTTGGACTCGATGACATTGGAGGAGTTTTGCAACCTAGGCAATTCTGTGATTCCATGAAACGTTCCCAAAATATTCCTGAAGCTCCGAGCCGGGCGGGCAGGGTACTGCAGGTGGTGTGGGCATGGCTGTGCAGCCGCCGGCCGAGCTGCTCCCGCTCCGCTCCGTCTTTCCTCGGGGAAGCCGCGCTGCTCAGCGGGATCGGCTGTCACGGGTGGATTTGTCCCACGATGCGCTGATGCCCAGCCTCCGTTCCCCGCCGGTACCACCCCCTGCCGCAGCACGTCCCGCTCCGACCGGCGGGGGTCCTGGGGCGGGAGCAGCCGTGCGTGGGAGGAGACTCCGCGGGGCGGGCCGGGCCGGGCCAGGCCGGGCAGGGAGCGGCGGAGCGCGGCGGTGGCGGCAGCAGGATGAGGGAGGCGCGGTTCAGGGACCACTTCTGGGTGAGTGGGGCACGGCGGGACCGGGGCAGCGCGGGCAGAACCAGCCAGAGCTGGCGAGGCACAGCTGGAGGTGGAGGGATCACTGCCGTCTGGTTAGAGTTGGCTCCAAAGCCGGCGATCCTGGTCGTAAGGTGACTTTGCTGAATGCTCTGGGTCATTAAAAACACTGGCACAGGTTGTCCAGAGAAGCTGTGGCTGCCCCATCCCTGGAAGTGTCATAGGCCAGGTTGGACGAGGCTTGGAGAAACTCAGGATAGGGGAAAGTGTCCCTGCCCATGGCAGGGGGTGGAATGAAATGGGTTTTAAGGTCCCTTCCAACACAAACCATTCTGGGATCCTGTGATCCCCAGCAGGCACTGCCCACCATGCATGTCTTGAGAGTTATGGCTTTACAGCCTGCTCCATGCCGCCAAAATAATCCCGGCAAGGGGCTGCTGCCCTGCTGGAGGAAGTCAGTGCCAGGCTGAAGGGTTTGATATTAATTTGCCACTGGTGACCTACTTGGAGACACTGTGGCAAAAAATGCTCTCTTGATATGGAGCTAATCCTCAACTAGGAGCAAGTCACTCAGTATGGTGCTGCTGCCAGCTGCTCAGCCAGGGAGGAGAACCCGCAGTTTGGGGAAAACCACAATTTATTCTTTCAAGTCTGAATTACGCTTTTATAAAAGGAGAACTGTGGGAAACCCACATATCTGCTGTAAAGCTTCAGCTCTGTGGCTACTCAGTTCCCCTTGTGGTGGACCTTCATTCTAGGTATTGGCAACCAGGAAGTAAATGACCAAATTTGGTCTTTTGGGGCTGAAAATCTTCATCTATGAATGGTGCTTAGGTTTTCCCAGATGTTGCCTGGAAGCAGCTCCCATCTTGTAGAATGTGGGAGAGAACCACAGGCCATAGGAAGAGCTGGCACCAGGTTTGGGGCTCCTGAGTGCTGAGGAGTAAGTGCAGAGCACCAGCATCACCCAGCATCATTATTAAGTTAACTGGCATAGCATTGTCAAACATGTAAATCCCACACAGGTTTCAAAGGTGTTGTGGAGAATAAAGCCAGCTTTGCATCTCGCAGCTGCTTCCCAGCTATTTGTTACACAGAAGTTTTCCACAGTGCTCTTTTTGTTTTGCAAATATGCAGAGGGGAGGTTTTGAGGGTGCTGGCAGCACCCCCTGGGCTGGGGGAATAACTGTGATGCCAGAAAGGCTGAGTAGACAGGGTTTGTCATGCCTCAGTGGCACCTTGGATTGAAAAACTTCTCACCACAGGGCTGACTTTGGCTATTTCTGCCTGGTTTGTTCCTCTCCAGCAGTGGTGTGGTGCTTTTTGGAGGAGGATCCTGGAGGAGGGGGCTCAGTGAGAGAAAACACCAGTACAGGAACAGTCTCCAGCTCCCAAGACAGGGAGGATCTGGAGTGTTGCATGGGGTGCTCACCCCTGCTTGGGCACTTTTACTGCGAACACAGCTATTTCCCAAATAATCCCTGGTTCTTCCTGAGTCCGAAACCACTGCCAGGGTTTTTTCCTGGGTTTTGTCCTTTCTGAAGACTATGTGCTCCAAGCCCCCTGATTGAGGAAACATGCCTGGGGCATGCAGCTGGAGTGGAGGTTGGATGGGAACGTGATGGATGTGAGTCAGTGGAGAGACTGAGGCCCTTCTGTGGTCATTGGGCCCATGGAAAAGGCAGGTACCACCCTAAGCAGCTGCCACACCACATACTGGTGACTGTGCATCAGCTGTGAGGGCTGGGGAGGAGGGGTGAATAAGGATAGGAAGAAAAAAACCAAATCAAGATGAGGTGTGGAGAGCTGCACATCCAGCTTCCACCTGCTTCTGAGTGCTCTGGGTGGGTACACACTTCCTCCTGCAATTTTCCTCTTAGATTGCTTTGTGTAAGGCAAAACCAGAAGAAGAAGTCTTTTCTGAAGTAAATGATTTCTTAGAATCATACAAGCACAGAGCAGTTTGGGTTGGGAAAGACCTTACAAACCATCTAGCCCAACAGCCTGCTATGGTCAGAGACACCTTCCATGAGACCAGATTGCTCTATGCCCTGTCCAGCCTAGCCTGGAATACTTCCAGGGATGGTGTAGCCACAGCTTGTGTCACTGACCTGTGCCAGTGTTTTAATACCCTCAATCATAAACAATCCAAACATTTTTTTCCTTATATTTAATATGAATCTCTTTCTTACAGTTAATATTTAGTTTAAAACCATCCTTCCTTGTCCTGTCATTACAAAGTGGTTGGTAAAGCACAAGTTTCATCTTCTGTAGGTTCTTCACCTGTCAGAAAAGGTGAGACCAAGAAGGCCATTGCTGCGTGATCCTGGGCAGGTGGCAGATTCTGCCATGCATTGTTCTTTAGTGGTGATGCTGGCTCAGCTTCAGATCTGCTAGTCCAACAAAATGTCCACGCCTTTTTTTTTCCCCCCAGATTAACTCATCATCCCACTCATCCTGCAGAATCCCTAAATACTGGGAAAAATATATGTTACTCTGGTGAGAGCAATTTTCTCAATGGTTAGGACAGCCTGATGCGAAGGAGGAGACTTCGGGAGTGCTCCAGGGGAGATATGCTCCAACTGATGGGACAAAGACTGAAAAATGTGCAAACTCTCAAAACCTAGGCCAGTTTTGGTATTGGATCTTCCAGCTTTGAAATGTGTCTGGTTGTGTGTGATGACCTCCAAATTTCTTTGTGGGGATAGGATGGAAAGGGTGAGGGTGGGGAGGCCCTGGTACAGGTTGCCCAGAGAAGCTGAGGCTGCCCCTGGATCCCTGGGAGTGCCCAAGGCCAGGTTGGATGGGGCTTGGAGCAACCTGGGAGAGTGGAAGGTGTCCCTGCCCATGGCAGGGGGTGGAATGGGATGAGGTTTAAGGTCCCTTTGAACCGGAGCCATTCTTGAATTCTGTGATTGTAGGCTAAGCTGCAGCCCAGTCTTTGCTCTGTTGGGGTAGCAGAACTGTGCTTCCAGCTTCTTGTGGGGACTGGTTTAGTTTTAAACCCCAACAGTTCTGGTTCCTGCAGTGGGTGCTGTGTCTGTTTTTGCATTGGCTCCTGTTCCCTGCTGGAGCTTATGGTGTGATAATCCTGATGTGCTCTGTCAGGAAAACACAGGGCCACTTGGCTTTCTGCACTGAAGTTTGCTCATGCTCTTGGGTCTCAATACAAGATGATGAATTTTCTTAAATAAAGAGGTTTGCTTTCTGGCACCCCACTGCAGTTCCTGCTTGTTCAGGGACTGAAGTCCAGACATGCCTGAAGCTGAACATTTTTTGCCCTGCATGCTCTGATTCCTATGTCACTCACTCCCACAGGCTGTGTATCCTGCCTGCTTGTGAGGGAGCTGTGCAAAAACAAAATTACCCCAAAGCTTGTGTTTGTTTGCTCTTGCCCTGCCTGTAGCGATTGCCACAAATTGGATGGCAAGCGTGAAATTTTGTTTTCATCTGTTTTTGCAATCTGCTCTTCTTCTTTCACTCTCTGAGGTCTTTTTTTCACTTTTTTTTCATTTCTTAGTACATGCCTTGTTGTCCGCAAGCCTGTTCTTGCATGTATTTCAGGTAACCCAACAACCTTGGGTATCATCAGCGCACTTTGGTGCTGTCAAACCATATGGTAAAAATAGAAATGACAATAATGCTGAGAACCACTTTAATTCTAATCTATGGGCTAGCAGGTTGCAACTTGGAGAGTGGACTTCTGGTAATTTTGTCTTCAGTGAGGCAATGCTCTCTCCTTGGAGTGTGTTTAGCGATGCTGCTAAAACAAGCTGTGGCTGGGGGGATGCAGCCCTGGGTTCCTGGGTTTATTCCCTGGCTGCTGACTGATGGTGGATGTTTCACTTCCCCTTTCCCCTGCTTGTCCTTCTCTAAATGGAGACTGGCCTGGTGGAACTTAGCAGCAGCATTGTGAAATCCCCAGGTCGTTGTTTCAAAGGAACAAGGTGGGGTTTGGGGGAAGAAGTCATTGCATCAAGGCGGAATGGTACATTGCTTTTGGTGTCTCTGGACGAGCAGGGGAGGTGTTGGCATAGGGGAAGGATACTTCAAATGGAAAATTACTAATCAAAAAGCTGCTTTTTGCAGGGAGCTGGACACAGGTGGGTGGATGTACAGCGAGGCCTTTTCCTCCCTGCAATGAGTTTTGTCTGTCCTCTTGTACCCTCCTGTTAATGGGGTGCGGAGGAACTGCAACCTTGTGCAGCCTCTCCTCACCCTGCTCCCTTGCAGGCACCAGCATAAGCACTTCTCTTTGTCTCAGCAACTTCTACAGGACACTGAGCAATTTTGAGGCTGCACTGACTGTGAGCAAGGACAGCACAGCCAGCTACAGTTGCACAGTGTTTCTGACTCCTGAAATAGTCACCGGCTCCTGGTGTGTTTCTCCAAGTGCACCTAAGGCTGAGGAAACATACTGAGAGCTTGGAATAAATATAGACCTTTCAAGAGATGGTCCATGAACAAATGCAGTGCCCCAAACATTTCAGTTTGGGATGGTTGAGACAGACTGCTGGAGGGCAGGAAGGCTCTCCAAGGGGATCTGGACAGGCTGGATCCATAGGCTGAGGTCAATGGTGTGAGGTTCAACAAGAACAGATCACAACATGTGCCAGATCTTGCACATGGGTCACCCAACCCCTGCCGCTTCAGGCTGGGGCAGAGGGGCTGGAATGGGCCCTTTGGGAAGGGCCCTGGGGGTGCTGGTACCTGTGGCTGGACAGGAGCCCAGGAGTGCCCAGGTGGGCAAGAGAGCGATGGCCCCTGGGCTGTCCCAGCCATGGAGTGACACAGACCCAGGGCAGGGCCCGTCCCCTGGGCTGGCACTGCTGAGGCACCTCCAGGGCTGGGGACAGCTCTGGGCCCCTCAGGATGAGAGAGACACCGAGGGGCTGGAGCATGTCCAGGGAAGGGAATGGAGCTGGGGAAGGGGCTGGAGCGTGTCCAGGGAAGGGAACGGAGCTGGGGAAGGGGCTGGAGCGTGTCCAGGGAAGGGAACGGAGCTGGGGAAGGGGCTGGAGCGTGTCCAGAGAAGAGAACGGAGCTGGGGAAGAGGCTGAAGCTCCAGGAGTGGCTAAGGGAGCTGGGAAAGGGGCTCAGGCTGGAGAAAAAGAGGCTCAGGGAGGACCTGAATCTGCACAACCCCTGACAGGAGGGGACAGCCAAGGGGGTCAGGCTCTGCTCCCAGGGAACAGGGACAGGAGGAGAGGGAATGGCCTCAGGTTGTGCCAAGTAATGTTTGGATTGGATATTAGGGAAAATTACTTAATGGCAAGAGTTATTTATCTGGAAACAGTTTGCCCTGGGTAGTGGTGGAATCCCCATCCCCAGGGAGATTTAAAAGCCATGTGGAGGTGGCACTTGTGGGTTAGTGGTGGGCTGGGCAATGCTGGGGAGTGGTTGGACTTAACAGTCTTAGAGGGCTTTTCTAATTTAAACATTTCTGTGTTTCTCCAATGCCATTTGCTTCACAGGGTGTGTTGTCTGCAGGGGTTTTCCATGTAAAGTGGGGTAGAAGAGGGAAGCATCAAGCTCAGCAGCTTGCTGTGAGTCAGACAGGATCATGACATGCTTTCACATTCAAAGCAGAGCATTTTAGTCCCTCTTTTGACTGAAAGTGTAACCAAACCCAGAAACATCACAAGGACCACATGCATAATCCGTGTGGTCATTGAGTCCATTGGGTGCAAATCCAGGCAGCAGATCAGTAAGGGGGGCGCTGCATGTCCTGCGAGCTTGGGAAACATCAGGTGCTGCTTTGTCACCTTTAAATCATCTGTTTGCAGTTTCCATGGGCTGTCCTCTAAATAGCATGTGGGCTCAGAGTTCTGCGCAGCAGGGAGGACCAAGACAGATGTGAGCTGGAGAGTGGCAGGGGTGATCCTCATGCTCTGTTTCGGCAGTGCTTGGTGCAACTCCCCATCCTTCATAATTGCCTTTGGGTTAGTTTATTATGGTTTTAAATCTTCTTCTCTGTGCCCATGGCTCTGTGCTGGTTGTGTTGCACTTCCTCTTCTATTGCTGTTGCCAGTGCTGCCTTTGCAGTCACAGAATCTCAGAATGGTTTGGGTTGGAAAGAGACCCTCAAGACCATCCAAATCTACCTCCAGCCATGGGCAGGGACACCTTCCACTAGCCCAGGTTCCTCCAAGCCCTGTACAGCTCGGCCTTTGATACTTCCAGGGATGGGGCAGCCACAGCTTCTCTGGGCAACCTGTGCCAGGGCCTCCCCACCCTCACAGCCAGGAATTCCTTCCCAATATCCCATCTAACCCTGCCCTCTGGCAATGGGAAGCCATTCCCCTTGTCCTGTCCCTCCATGCCTTGTCCCAAGTCCCTCTCCAGCTCTCCTGGAGCCTGTGAGTACTGGACAGGGCTCTGAGCTCTGAAGGCTCCTGGGAGCCTTCTCCAGGCTGAACTCTCCCAGTGATCATGGTCCTTTTTACTCTTTCTGTGCCAAACCTGGCCAGAAAGTTTCTGGAAAGACTGATTTGACACCATACAACCCTGCCCAGCTCCATTTGGCCTGGGAGGTCCTCCCATGGAAAACTCACATGGAGGAAGTTAAAAGCCATAAAGATGTGTCACTTGGGAACATGGGTAGGTGAACAGCTTGGCAGTGCTGGGAAATGTTTAGCATCTCAGAGGGCTTTTCCAACTCAAAAAATTGTGTGATTCTGTGTTTCATGTAACACCTTGAGGTCTGGTCCAGCCTTGAGTGCTTAGGAAACACATGTGCTGGAATTAAGTCCTTCTACTGTAGGAGGAAGAGTGATAAAACAAGGACTCTAGTGGACATTATTGATGTATACTCCCAGTTTTCCCCTTGACCCTTCTACCTGGCACAGAGAGTCCAAGAGTGCTAGGTAGCAGAAGAGGATGCAGGAGCCTCCAGGTGCCCCTGGACATGCAGTGAAGGGGCTCTGACCCTCCCAGGATCAGAGGGAAAAAGGAAAAGGAAAAGGAAAAGAAAAAGGAAAAAGAAAATGAAAAGATGCAGCAATGACATAGGCTGACTTACTCTACCCAATTCTTTCCCCTTTCCTACACATGGCTGCAGAAAAGGGAGCAATGGTAGAGGCAGGAGCCTGGGCTGGCAGTGATGAGCAGTTGTGCTTTGCATCCATTTTGTTTCCTTTGAAAGTGGGGATAGGAATTCAAGTTAGGCTGTTGTTGTGTTTTGAAATTGTAATGATGCCAGACTCCAGTGCAGTGTTTCCTTTTCATGGACCTGATCAGTGAAGATGTGGAGCAACCTGAGAGCTGGTTGTGGGTTTATCAGTACTAACCTCATTCTGGGGGGTCATTTGTACTTTGTAAACAAAATTTGGTTTCTGCTTAGGTTCAGCTCCACAGTCCTGTCTTCCCATGCAAAGCTGATCAGGGATACCTGTGGATTTTCTGCTTCTCATTCCACCACATCTCTCTTTCACTTCTTGCTTTCCGATCACTGATAGTCAAGTACTTGAATAGGGAATTCCCCTTAATTAAACTCTTCCTTTATCACAAATACTAGCTCTGTTCCTCCTCCTTTATTGCACCAGGAATAAACTCTTGAGAAATCCCCTCTTCTGCTGCCTACACTTTTATGCCAGATCTCTGCATACTGTCACCCTGACTTTGAATCATTTCCTGGATCTCTCAATCCTGCCGCTCCTCTTCAGGTTTCTTGATAATGTTTTGTGGCTTTTGTTTCCTATTGCTGATCTTCATACCTGCTCCTACTATTGCTCCCTTTTCTGCAGCCATGTCTATGAATGGGGAAAGAATGAGGTAGAGTAAGTCAGCCTACGTCATAGCTGCATCTTTTCCTTTTCCTTCATGCATCAGTGCAATTTATGCTTTGGAGGAATAATTTGAAGAAAACACTGACCCTTCAGAAGTCTATGGCAAGTGTGAGTAGCACAGATGTGCCTTTTCTCACATTGCCACCGTTGTTCTCATTCTGGAGTCTCTCCTACTCCTAAAAGAAAAGATTTTGTTTCAGTAAAAAGGCACTTGCACACTTGCCCCCACTGAACCATGGCCTGTGCAAATGCTTCAGGAGGTAGCAGTGGCCATGGATTGGACTGACAAGGACATGACTCCTGTTCCTGTGTTTTCAGAGCACGGATCTGACCAGCACAGTTGGCTATGACAGCATCATTCAACATCTGAATGATGGCAGGAAGAACTGCAAAGAGTTTGAAGACTTTCTGAAGGAAAGGTAGGGAGCTGCCTTTGACAATGGATTGAGTTGAGCCTGGAAGTGGTGCTGTGGCACTACTCCTGGCATTCCCAGTTTGATTTCTGCCATGTTTAACTGATGTCAAAATGCTGTACCATGAAGTTCACTTTGCTGTTTACCTTGCAGAAGATCAGGTTAGAAGATCTTGGCCTAGGAGAGCCATGGCTTTGTCCTGTCTTTGTACATTTTGAACACCCCACAAATTCAGCATTAAAAAGTGATAGGGCTAGGTACTGCCATTATTAATCAGAGAAGATGACCACAGAGGTTCTGTGGCTGCAAAAACAGCTGCGATGATCTGGTCATCTATTTTACCTTTATGGTTCACCTGGTTAGCAATGGCTGAATATGCAGAGCATTGTAGAACACTGTACATTGAATTAATGTCATTTTGGTAACGACAACTGGAGAAAACCAACCTCTGACTGCATGACTCCGTACAGAGCATCCTAGAACAAACAAAATGGGGATGAACAGGAGGAGAACTGCACTTAAAAGTGTCTAATGCACCTACATCTGTTCAGGCTGTAATACCATGTTCCAGGAAAATTTGGGCCTTCCACTTGAGGAAGTGGGCCCTGAGAGCCAAGTCTCATGCAATTGTGACAATGCAGAGAGTACCAAAAGCCTCCTCTACACCCTGTGCCCTCTTTGGTCTTGAAGGAGCTGTAGGTTGCACTGAAGTGTCTAGCCAGGAGGAGATCAGAGGCTGGACCTGGATTTACCATGCTCTGGACTTGGCTCAGTTGTCCAGCACAGCTGTTACACAGTTCCAGCTGTGGAGAATGTGCCTGCTGGATGTTTTGTCTCAAACAAAGTTTATGGGAATGTTGTAAGGTAGAAAAAAAAATCAACCTATAATACACATTTTTTTCAATTTCCCTATTAGCTTCTGGATTTTTTAGAGTTAAGGTAGGTGAATTTCATTGCCAAACTCTAGAAATCAATCACACAGGGGTCCCCATCTGTTAGTAGTTAAGATATTTAAGGTGTTACTTGTTTTATCCAATAGATGATCTAATGGCAGCCTCTAGCAGTACTTATTCCTTTCCATTGGTCACAAACAGCTAGGGTTTCCCACATGGAAAGAACTACATTTGACCAAGCAAGTCCAGCCCTGTCTGCCTGTAGTGATTTCAAAGCAGGTGCAAAGACCTGTCTGTTCTTACACTGAAACACATGGGCTCTTTTTTCCTCCTTCCTTTCTTCCAAGAGGGGGAGATAATATGGTCTCTCAAAGGTGTTATTTATGCCACCTCACAAGACATGTTCTCTTCTTCAGGTGCTCTCCCTAAGGATTAGTGCCAGGTACAGAGAGTACTTACTGCCACACATTGATAGAGGGCAGGTTTAGATGAGATATTGGGAAGGAATTCTTGGCTGTGAGGGTGGTGGGACCCTCTCTGGCACAGGTTTCCCAGAGCAGCTGTGGCTGCTCTGACCTGGAATTGTCAAAGGCCAGGTTGGATGGGGCTTGGAGGAACCTGGGATAGTGCAAGATGTCCCTGCCCATGGCAGAGGGTAGAACTGGATGAACTTTCAGGTCCCTTCCAACCCAAACCAATCAATGATTTCTCTCTTTGATTTCTCTCTTTCCTCAACAGAGCAATTATAGAAGAAAAATACGGCAAGGAGCTCATAAACTTGTCGAAGAAGAAGCCCTGTGGGCAGATGGAGCTGAAGTAAGTTCACAGTTGCTTTTATGGGTGTCCATGAAGCAGTGGAGGAGGAAGAAAAGGAAGGAAGCTGTGAGACAAAACAGAATTGAAATGTGATTGGGATGTTCAGAAGATGAGCTGAAATTGTTCTCATGAATGAGCAGTGCCCAAATGGGTTCTAATTTGCTTTGAGTTGGAGCCCACCAAGTTCCCCTTAGCCACAGATTAACCAAAGCACTGTAGATGCTCAGGGGGAGTGTGAGCTGGTGGGTCAGCAGAAAGCTGAGGACCATGAGACCTTGGGTTACCTCTGGACAGGTTTTGTGGCTAGAGGGAAGTACAGGTACTTCCTTGACTGAAACCATGCAAATCTTTAGAACCCAGCATGCTGTGGCCACTGTGGTTTGCTCCATTTCCCAAGTGACCCTCAGTGCTTTCTGCTTCCTCCTTTGTTTCTGTACTTTATACATACCCTGGTCATTTACTTACAGTTTCATATTGAGGTATCACTTAAAATGTTTCTGACATCTTTACTGTGCAATATTAATAGGGAGAAAAGCTCTCTACTTTCTCAACCACTGGCAAACGCACCATGTTGAAATTGTTCATCTGTTCCAAATTATGGTTTTAGGAGGTTGCTGGAAACATTTGTCATGAAACTTTGAATTTTTAATAGCATCCAGTGTTCAGAAAGTTGTAAAGTAGGTGTCAAACCAAATGAACTGTGTTATACCTGCTGAGAGGGGAAAAAGCTGGAGGTACTAAGAGGGTAAATAAATGTGCTTTGAGGTACTTTGCCCATTGTTGAGTGAGCTCTGTTTTGGAAGAGGTGCTCTGCTGGTGCCTGTGCCTTACTATGCTTTTCCACCCTTTTTAATGTCCTGCCTCTGTTTTTCAGCACGCTGAAGAGATCCCTTGATGTTTTCAAACAACGTAAGTAACTCTTTGTGTTTGTCAGGACACTTGGCAGTGCAAAAGCCTGAAGGCAACTGCTTGGGAATTAAAAAGCGGAGAAATCTCTAAATCTGTGCAGTGCTGAGGCCAGACATAGGCTGTACTGCTGGCCTGTTCATCCCAGTATGTGGGGTTTGGGACAAAGTGAGTCAGGACATGTGTGGGACCGGAGACCCACAGGGATCTATTGGGGTTTCAGGTCTGGCTCAGAGGTCATGTTTATGTTGTACATAGGAAGCTGTGCATGGGAAGCTCATTGGAGTTTGTTGGACAGGCTTGTCCTCTTCACAAACACACTGTAACTCATACTCAGACCTGAGGACAGCCAGGAGGGTTGGGCTCTGCTCCCAAGGAACAGGGACAGGAGGAGAGGGAATGGCCTCAGGCTGTGCTAGCACAGGTTTAGATTGGATACTAGGGATTTTTTTTTTTTTTTCATGGAAGGAGTTGTCCAGCCCTGACACAGGGTGCCCAGGACAGTGGTGGAGTCCTTGTCCCTGGAGAGATTGATTTAAAAGCCATGTGGATGTGGCACTTGGGGACATGGGTGGCGTGGAGGCCAGTGGAGGCCTTGGCAGTGCTGGGGGAATGATTGAACTTGAGGATCTTAAGAGGGCTTTTCCAGCCTAAATGCTGTGTGATTCCAACTGGAGCATCTAAAAGATGGTGCTTTGCCAATGTACATTGTCATGTATCACATCCTGCAATAGTACCATCAGACAGCACCCTGAGGGTGACTACTCTGCTATCCTGTGCCCAGTCCATCCCTTGCCTGATCCAGGTTTCTTTGCTGCCCCTGTGGACCTCGCTGATATGGCTGTGCCCTCACCACTGCTGACAGTTCACAGCTGTTGGTTCAGGGGTTGAAGTTCACGGCCAGCTTGGGGGTTGAAGTTGGCAGGAGCTGGCATTTGGCTCCACTCTCTTGGTGGACTTGCTGGGGTGGTGTTTCACAGTGTGGCTGCTCGTCTTCAGCAAGAGGAGCCTGAGATTGTTTTAGCCTTCATTTTTCTGGGCTCCAAGTTGTTGCATGCTGGCCTGGGGCAACGCAGTGTGTTGAAACATGTCTAGATTTAATTGCATGAGGGGGAGAGTTTTCTCAAACTGGGGAGCAGGTCCCAGCAGGACTGATCCTTACATTGGTGAGCACTGCTTGGAGGCTGCTTCAAACAAGCTGAAGCTTTTTCACTTTTCTGAAAGAGTATGTGTGATACGTTTTAAGTCGATTTGAGAAACAGTCTTTAGGAATGTATATATGTAAATATTGAATTTATTTTATCTTTGCAGAGATAGACAATGTGGGACAAGGTCACATCCAGCTGGCACAAACCCTTCGGGAGGAAGCAAAGAAGATGGAGGACTTCAGGGAAAAGCAAAAGCTGCATCGGAAAAAGGTCAGGCACCACGGAAAGATGTGCCTTCCTGCAGGGTGTTGATCCTGCCCCAGCAAGAGGCTGATCCTGGTCCTGTATCATGCCATGTCCCAGACCCTGCCACGCCCCCACTGCCATGCTGCTGGGGAAGTACTGAGCTCCTTCCTATGTGTTGTAACTGTGTTGAACTGTGTAGTAACCTCCAACTTCCTTCTTCTCACTTCCACATCTTCTTCGTGTACTTTTTGGGGCCTGCCACAGCACTGGAATGTTTTTAAAGCATTTGTTTGTAGTGCTGTATGATCTCCATAGGGGCTGCTAAAATGGCCAAGCCTTTTAACTTCTTCTGACTTGAGATTCCTTTGTCTGGAAAACCAGGGAAAACTGCTAGAACCAGAGACTGGTTTGGGCATAGAAGAGGGGAGTGGGCTTCCCAATTTTGTCAGAGTCTGTGGAGGTAATGCAGTACTATGTATTGCTAAGATTTAGTTTATAGAGCTCCTTTGCCTACACAATTCAAGGCTTAGGCAGAAGCACAAGAGATGAGTTTTGTGAAGGTGACTTGGGTGCTTGAAGGTCTTTAAACACATCTCATTGTGGTCTGTGGGTCATCCTTTTCTAGGCCACACAGTGTGTCCTGGAGCTTTGATGGTCAGTGATATGCTGACCCCAGGTCTGTTGTCTTCACAGATAGAGCTGATAATGGAGGCAATTCACAAAAACAGGAATCTTCAGTACAAGAAGACCATGGAGGTAAAGCAAATGTGCTGCTGTTTCTCGCCATGTGTGTTAGTGCTGCTCACACACACACAAACACAGAGCACTGGGACAGGCTTAAATGATGGGGGTTTCCTCCTCACCTGTGACTCTTGATGCCATGTCTGTGTGAGTGGTGTGCAGGGTGTGCTCAGAAACAGTGAAGAGCATGCCAAAGACATGGCTAGCGGTGGCCTTACAAGGTTGGATACAAATGGTTTGGAATCAGAGAATTATTCAGGTTGGAAAAGCCCTCTAAGATGTGTGAGTCCAACCATTTGTCCAGCACTGCTAAGCCCATCATCTCCCCAAGTGCCACATCAAATGTTTTTTGAACACTTCCACGAATGGTGACTGTATCACTGCCCTGGACAGCCTCTTCTAGGGCGTGAAAACTCACTCTGTGAAGAAGTTTTGCTGAATATCTACTCGAAAACTCTTCTGATGCAACTTGAGGTCACTTCCTCTTGTCCTGTCCCTTGTTCCCTGGGAGAGGAGGGAACCTGGCTGTCCCCTCCTGTCAGGCGTTGCACAGAGCCGGAAGGTCCCTCCTGAGCCTCCATTTCTCCAGGCTGAGGCCCTTTCCCAGCTCCTTCATCTGCTTCTCATCAAACTTGGGGCCATTCCCCAGCCGTTCTCTGGACATGCCCATGACTTGATTGCCAGGAGCTTTTCACCCCAATCCAAGAGTAGCCTGCCTTGCAAGGCTTTTCCCAGGCTGCAGGGCACCTTTTGTGCCCTTCCCTGCTCTGCAGGCAGGCTGTTCCCTCGCAGGCTGAGCTGTTCCCCAAGGCCTCCTCTTGAGGTGTGTCTCCATCTAGCTGTTCTGGTGTCTGTCCTAGGCCAAGCGTCTGTACGAGCAGCGCTGCCGGGACAAGGATGAGGCAGAGCAGGCTGTGCACCGCAACGCCAACCTGGTCACACAGAAGCAGCAGGAGAAGGTATGGGAAGTGAGTGGCCATGGTGTAGGCGGGGAAAAGGATGTCTTTTCTTGCAGCTCTCATGCCCCATGGCTCTTCTCCCAGCTCTGGGTTTTGGGGTGAGATGGGGTGGCTGGTGATGTTCCCCAGTGAGGCTGCAGAGCCACTGGTGATGCACTCAGCCTTTTCTCCACCTTCCTTGTCTCTCCTGTTTTTGGCAGCTTTTCCTGAAGCTGGCTCAGACGAAATCAGCACTGGAGGACACTGGTGAGTGTGGAAATGCCATGTTGGGAGGGTGAGAGGTGTGTTTCCAGAGGCAGGAGGTTGTGAAGCCGTGGCATGGCTTGTGGACGAGCTCCATCTCTTGGGTCATGGGAATCCTTGGAAACACATGCCCAAGACAGCAGCAGTAGGCAACTTCCCTGGAGAAGCCTGCATGGTCCCACCCATGTGCTTCTGCTTTATCCCTGATCTCCCAGCCTTTTCAGCCTGTCTCCCAGCCCTAAAATTACCTTCTAGTAAAGTGATTTTTTTTAATGAATGTCAATCATGGAGTCACAGAATCATAAAATTATTTGGGTTAGAAGGGACCTTAAAGGTCATCTCGTTCCAAACTCACTGCCATGGACAGAGACACCTTCAGCCAAATATGATTTGTCTCTCAGACAGGAGTTACCAGCAGAGTGTGACCACAATGGAGAAGATCCGGGAAGAGTGGCAGAATGAGCACATCAAGGCTTGCGAGGTAAATGTCCCTAAACACCTCCACATGGCAGTGTGGTCCTCTGGGTTTGCAATCCTGGCTGCAGGGCTCAGGGGCAAGTGGACATTTGCTGCCTGGGAAGCAGCAGGATGTATTGCAGCTAACCCTGTTGTGTGTCTCAAGTGTGGCTTCTGGATTCAAGACCTCACTGCTTCGAGGTTTCTGTTCTTAATTCATTATTTTTATTTTTCCATCACCTTCTAAAATTGACAGAGTCAAGGTAGTGACATTTCTGCCCACTAGCTGCTTGCATGTGTAACGTGGCTGTCACCTTGAACAGCTGTGGTCATCTCTGGATACTTGGTGACTCCAGGTGTGTCCAGGAGCACCTGGAAGACTGTCTGAAACTCTGGAAGACTTTACATGACTTTTCAGCAGAGGCTGGTGGTGGCTGGAGATGCAGGTGATAGCCATCTCCTCATACACATGGTGCCAAGAGCTCCTTCATTTGTGTCTCACAGACCATGCAGTAGTGGAGGAACCCCTCTGAGTGGGTGTATCAGCCTGAAGCAAACTGCCTCACAGGGAAGTGGTCCAGCAGGGATTTCTAGCACATGCTGGGGAATTCCAGACTGGTAGCAAGAGGGCTGAACAGCTGATTCGTGACTGAGGGATGGACAAGGAATGCAAAGACAGATTTTATTCCAGATCTGCTTCAGGCTTCCAACCAGCTTTCCCATTCTCAGTTGTGCTGATCCCTTCCAAGTTGCCCCTCTTCAGGCTGCTATTCTACTTTTCCCTTTTGAACTGGAATTTGCTGTCTGTTTTATGTGGTGTGTATCGGTGTCTCTGTGCTGGTGTGCTTTTGGTGTTTTCTCTGGAAGCCTCTAGGATGAGGACACAGTTTAGTGGTGGCTTGGCAGTGCTGGGTTAGTGGCTGGACTCAATGTTCTTAGCTTTTCCAACCCCAATGATTCTGTGGTGGGGAGTGGAAAGCAGCAGTTTCTCTTTTGCAGATGGATAATGTGGAAGTTTTCCTCTCCATGTGTTGCAAAGGTCATAAGTGGTAATGAGTGTGGATGTTCATGGAAATGTGTAAAAGCATATGAAATTGAGGTGTACAAGACAGCAGATTTCAAAAGGGTTTAAACTGCTTGGAAAAGGGCTGGGCAGGAAAGAGCAAGAAGACCAACCATTTAATACAGCTCTGTTTTTATGCATCCCCAGTGCTTTTTCTCATTGTTCCATACTGGAACATGGATATGTTAAAAAAACCCCATGGCATTTGGGGAAATGTGTTACTGTGGCCTTGGCAGTGCAGGAGTGATGGTGGGATTTAATGATCTTAGAGGGCTTTTCCAGCCTAGATGATTCTGTGATTTAAGGGTACCTGTGTAAGGGAGGTAGGCTGGGACTGCAGGAGCACAGGGTACCTTGGGAACCTGTACCTCCTTTAGGAAGCTGGCTTCATCTCCCCAGAGGTAGAATTGTGCTGGGTGGTCCCTTCCTCATTAGTCTTGGAGATTTTCCAAGCTTAGTACTCACCTTTGAATTACCTGGTTGCATAGAGGGATTATTTCTCTTCTGTACAATCCAGAGGACTCACGGCTTCCTTGTTTCCTGCAGAAGACCAACATCAACTGCTCCCAGCTGTTAGCTTTGCTTTGGCATGTGAGGATGAGAAGAAATCAGGATGAAAGAGATTTCCCCTAATTTTAAAGATGTTATGGACAGTTTTATCTGTGTTGTTTCAGTTCTTTGAGACTCAGGAGTGCGAGCGGATCAACTATTTCCGTAATGCCCTCTGGCTCCACGTCAACCAGCTCTCCCTGGGCTGTGTCCAAAATGATGAGGTACCTCAACTGAAAATCTTCATTTTTCTGCATAGAAAGCAAAGCCCAATTGGTTTTCCTGGGCACTAAGCTGTGGTACATCCGAGTTGGGTTGTGGCCTTTGATTGACCACAGACACTGGCATGAGTGGGCAAGCAGAAGGATTGGCCAAAACTCTTGCAAAAGAGTTTCTCTGGCATTCCCACATTTTTTGAGGGTGATGAGACCCTGGCACAGGCTGCCCAGAGAAACTGTGGTTGCCCCATTCCTGGAAATGTCCAAGACCAGGATGGTCAGGGTTTGGAGGAACCTGGTCTAGTGGAAGGTGTCCCTGCCCATGGCAGGGGGTGGAATGGGATGGGCTTTAAAGTTCCTTTCCAACGCAAACTATGCTGTTCTGTGATTCCCCTGACACTGAAGCTTGTGTGAGTACTGGGCTTTCACCCTGTGTGTGGTAAGCAATTGGGAAAAAGCCTTGGTGTTTGGCCTGATGTATACAAATGCACTTTATTTCCCTTTTCGCAGAAATATGAGGAAATCCGCAAGAGTTTAGAAATGTGCAGCATTGAGAAGGATGTTGACTTTTTCGTAAATTTACGCAAAACTGGAAGTCTGGCTCCGGGTAAGAGCTTAATAGAATCTCAGAAAGTAGTGGTGACTGCTCTGTACTCCTCATGGAGCTGGCTGCTCTTGTCAGCATAATTTCGTGTGTAGAAAATACTCATTTTGCATTTCATTCACTGCCATGCAGCACTAGTGTCTGCCACTTTTGACAGCCCCTGGAGATCATAGTCCCGTTTTTTAGTCTCCTAATCAGGCATTTTCTCAGACAGCAGAAAAACTTAGCAGCTGAATGTTGATATAACAAGTATTTTCTGTCTGTAAGAGGCTTGTACTTTACTACTGTCAACTTTTCCTAGCTCCTGTTGTTTATGAAAACTACTATAATGCCCAGAGAAATGTGACTCCTGCAAGAAGTCCAGCTCCTGTACCTATATCAAGGTAAGGTGTCTAACATATACAACTGCAATTGTTATTGCAAATGATGCTCGCACCCTCAAAACAGGCATCTTTCAATCTATTGGAAGCTTGACTTAAGGGTATTAGAGGAAAATGCTTGCATGGGTCTTGTTGTGGTCTGTCTGTCTGAGGAGAGTTAAAAGCATTTGTGGGTGGAGGGAGGCACTGCAGAGCTGGATTCACTCTCAAGGGAGAGAAGCTGGGTGGGGAGGGCACGATGAAGGGTTTTTCTGTCAGGAGTAAGATGGTGACTGGGGCCAAGACTCATACTAAGAATGAATTGCCACTCTGGCTGCCACACTGAGAGAGGAGTCATGTCCAATTATGGCTTCCTGATGTCACATTCTGCGCAAAGGCATGTACAAAGACATGCCCTGAGGCTCACTTGTGAATTTTTCCCTGAGTCAGTGTTTTCCAGTTATTTTTTTCCTCTCCCCCACTGTGTCAGGTTCAATTCCTGTCTTTGCCAAGTGGGCTGTGAGTGGTGAGCCCACCATGACTTGCCTTGTCAAGTCTCCATAAAGCCCAGGCTGGCCAAACCTCTTGCCCTCCCGCCAGCTCTAGAGTGGGCAGCTGGGGTGTGCGGAACAGGGCAAAGGGAGTCCCTTAGCCACGCAGATCCTCAGCTCTGTGTTTCCTTCTGTGCAGGAGGGGACCCCTGCCCACCCCGACCAGTGCACCAGGTGAGTTACTGCTTCATGGGTTTTCTGGCCGCAGAGGGGAGCTGTCACTTCAGCCCTTGCCCAAAGTCCCTTTCCAGCTCTCTTGGAACCCCTTTAGGCACTGGAAAGAACTCTTAAGGTCTCCTTGTAGCCTGTGCCCAGGTGAACACCCCCAGCTCTCCCAGCCTGGCTTGAGCCTTGTTCACTCTTGCATCCCATCCCTTTAATATGGATAGCCAGTGTGTGGTGCTTCTGCTCTGTTTAAAGTCACATAATGAGCATTTCTCCTGGGAAACCTGTGGGGATTTTTTGTGCTCTGTGTTTCAGGGGAGCCTGACTATGCCACAGTTGATGGCTACAGCTTGGTACATTTCTAGCAGTCACAGTAAGTACCCACTTTTGATGAACAATTGAGGCTTAAAAGAGGGGGAGGAATTTTTTACCTGGGCAGATAGTAATACGACAAGGGGGGATGGTTTATACTAAAAGAGAGTAGATTTAGATCAGCTAGAAGGGAGAAATTCTTCCCTGTGAGGGTGGTGAGGCCCTGGCAAAGGGTACCCAGACAAGCTGCGACTGCCTCATCCCTGGAGGTGTTCTAGGCCAGGCTGGACAGGGCTTGGAGCAACCTGGGATAGTGGAAGGTGTTCCTGCCCATGGCAGGGGTGTTGGAATTGGATGGTCCTGACTGTCTATTCCAACCCAAATCATCTTGGGATTCTGTAAGAAAGGATTTAATATGAGATGATGCTATACAGAGGAGGGATAGTGGAGAGAGAAAGGCCATTGGTTAAGAAATGACACTTTGAGGTGACTGATTGGAAGTGATGCCCCTGTCAATCCTCCCATTGCTTGTCTGAGCTGTAGGTGTGGTTTAGACACTGTTGATCCTGTTCTCTAGGTTTTCCAGAAGGCAAGAGGCACTGTTGGTCTGACCAGCGTGGCAGAGATGGTGTTTTCAGTTATTTCCAGACACAGAGAGCTGAAGTGCTTCTGCTTTTCAAGAGAATATTTGAGGACTCCGGTAATTATCTGTACATTCAGAAAGCATTTACTAAAAATCTATGCCTTAGATCAGCAAACTCCTTGGATGGATCTTCACACTCAGAGGAGGAAAAGGACTAGACACAGGGGTGATCTGTGTCAGAAGAAGTTTTTGATTTCAAGTTCTTCTAAAGTGTAGCCATCTAGAAAGTCTGGAGTCTCCCACTCTCTAGATAACTAAGAAGTTGTATGTGCTGAGAGGAGTGCTGCACAATCCTTTGGGCATGCTGGCTTGTGTTCAGGGTGTGTGTGTTCCTCTCAGATCTCAGGTTTTGCCTGTTCCTTAAGGCTTTTACATGTTCCTATAGTCTTTCATTAGTGGGGATTAAACTTGTCATTTAGGTGAAATTTTACTCACATCTCTCAGAAATCTTGCTTATAGGGGCACCAGCAGTTGCACCATGTATCTGGCTTAGCTGTAGCTGTGCTCCAGGCTTAAGTGCTGACACTGGAAGTTGATTTGCATCTACCCAGAGAGGGACTGTGCCACATTCAACCTGCTGGAAGGTCTCAGGAATGATCTAAAGGAATTCATTCAACTATTCTGACCATCTCTCTGATGAGGGTCTTGTGAGCTTTTAGGTTTCTCAGGTTGTCCCTTGTAAGCTCTGGAGACCAGGCTGGATGGGGCTTGGAGCAACCTGGTCCAGTGGAAGGTGTCCCTGCCCATAACAGGGAGTTGGAACTGGTTCCTTTTTGGGTCTACCTGAAAACAGAGGGCAGACATAATTAAGAGAATAAAAAGCAGATATACTTATTGAAGGGCCTTCAGGTACATTTGGGGCAGACAAAGCCACCCAGGGGCTACACCCAAAATGGACAATGGGTCACAAGTTTTCACACTTTTATGAGTTTGGTCCATTTGCATATTGGAGATGAATCTTCCAATTACAGCTTCAGGTAAAGAAGTCATTTACCCCAAGTTTGCTCCCCTCAGCTCACTTTTGTTTACATTTCTCAGGGCCTGAGACAGTGAGGTGTCCTTGATTCCCAGGCCTAGAGAGGAATTGTTTAGTCTGACCAAAATGGGAAAGCAGTAGCTAACACTGTATATGGAGTTTAGAGTTATACACTAAAGAGTTGCAGGATTAAAAATGTGTGAAAAATACAAAAGCTAAAATCCTAAGGCATCAGAACTAGGTGGTCTTTAAGGTCCCACCCAACCCAAACCATCCTGGGATTCCCTATTCTGTGATTTAATTAATTTCTGTGATTGTCTAAACTTTAGACTTGTTCTGACTATGCACCACTAGAAACAAACTACTGGAGCCACGAGACTTGTTTTCTGACCACATCTCCTGAAAGTTCCTGCCCTTGTTACCACATATATAGATATGATTATGGCTTTGATTCAGAAGCTTATGTGCCTCAGGGGTACTGATGGTCTCTCTGATGTCCCTGTGTGCAGTGCTGCTTCACTGCTCCTTGCTGCCTTATGACACTGGGTACAGGGACACAGGATATGGGGATAAACAGACAATTTACCTGTCTAAACTTGGTGCCAGGTTGGTATCCTGGAGCAACAGGATTTGCTGTTTTTATGATGTTTTTCAAGTTGAATCTGCATGGCTTCTCAGCATGTGCTTCAGCCCACCAGTCCTTGGGGTTTTTACTGGATTTATTTGTGTGGGGAAGATGACACTGAGCTTTAACATCTGCCCTGCTGCCTCACTGTGCAGAGTGCACATGCCAAGGAATCAGCTATTCTATTTATTTCTGAAAGACCAAGGATAGAAATACTCTTCTGAAGGAGCCTGCTGTAGTCTTAGTTCTATAAATATATATTTTAAAAAATAAGTTTTGAGTCTTGTGTTCTGGTTGTGTTCTTTTTTAAAGTTGTCATGATCACTTTCTGTCAGGGATGGGTTTGGGATCAATGCAAAGCATCCTAGTGTCTCCTGTATGGAAACCTGCAAGATCACATCCTTGATCAGCCTCTATTTCAGTCCTTGCTCAATACCAACACAGTAGTGGGAGAAAACACCCCAAAAGAGAATGGCATGAGAAGTGCTTGTGATTAGCTGTGAGCTGCAGACCATGCAGGGATGTTTGCCCTGAAAGAGTGTCTGCTCTGCAAAAATCTGCATGATTTCTGTTCTGGGATTTTTCCACTGACTGAGCACAATAGTTGCTGTTTGGCTTTTCTGGATGTAGAGGTCCTCACTGAGGCTAAAACTTGTCTTGCACATGTACTAAAAGCACCGAAGTAATCCCAAAATTGGGGTGCTAGGGAAGATTTCCCCCTACACCCAGGTACTGTTTACCTTTCCCATAGTCAAAAAAAATTTCAGGTTACACTAGTAACACAAAGACTTCTCAAGCCCTAAGTACAAGGTCCCACAGAGAGAGCAGTGCTTGTTCAAGGCCATTGACTGGACTGTGATATGTTCTGCAAAGTGCCACTGAGCTCTGGGGGGGCTCATCCTCCTGAGCATTGGGACAAGTCACTCCTGCCTCCGAGTGGGGCTTGAGCTCTGCTCTGGCTGCAGCTCCCTGGGGATGGCTGGGTGCCAGGACAGGGCTCTGAGGGACAGCAGTTGCTGGTCCGGGGCTGAGCCAGCATTCCTGCTGTGCTGGGGGTGTCTCAGGCCCTGGGGCAGACAGAAGTGACCTCACACTCCCCATCCTTGCTAGTGAGGGCTTGGCTTCTCATCCTAGATTCCCTGTAGCAGAAGCTTGGGCTGGCCCTGTGGACAGTTTTTGAGTCCCTGTAGAAGTCTCTGGTTCACGATAGACTGTGAGTCCCTCTATGGGTCTCTATAGCAGTCTGTATGTCCCCATGGAGGGTCTGTTTGTCCCAGTGGATAATATGTCAATCCCTATGGATGGTCTGTATCCCTGTGGATGATCTCTGGGTCCCTATAGTGGACCTTGGTTATGCATGGAGTGTCTATCAGTCCCTATGGAGAACATGTGGGCCCCTATGGCTGTTTCTGCATCCCTACAGCAGACCCTTCTCACCTAGGGATGGTCTGTGGGGTCCCCATGGACAGTGTGTGTGCCCATGGACACTTTGAGGGTCCATAAGGATGCTCTGTGTGTCCCCACGGATGGTCTGTGGGTCCCTATGGAATGTCTGTGTGTCCTTATGGAGTGTCTCTGTATCCTCATGAATGGCCTGTGTGACCTCATGGACAGTTTAAATGTCCCCACAGATGCTCTGTGTGTCCCTATGGATGCTCTCTTGGGTCCCCATGGATAGTCTGTGGGTACCTATGGATGTTTTGTGTGTCCCCCTGCATGCTCTGTGTGTCCCACTGGATGGCCTGTGTGTCCCTATGGACGCTGTCTGTCCGTACGGACTATCAGTGTGTCCCTACGGAGTGTTTGTGTGTGTCCAAAAGGATGGTCTATGTGTCCCTACGGAGTGTCTGTGTGTCCCTACGGAGTGTCTGTGCCCCCATGGAGTGTCTGTGCCCCCACTGACACTCTCCTGCTCCTCTGGCGCCACCGCCCCCTCAGCCCGCCCCGCCCACACGGNGGCAGCGGGGCCATGGCCGAGGCTGTGCGACCCCCGCGCCGCGCCCGCACCCGCCCCAAGGTAACGCGGCAGCGAGGGGGGCGAGGGGTGTCCCCCTCGGACGGTGGGGGCGAGGGAAGGTCCCGCGTGTGGGGGTGGCCGCGCCAGGCCGTGTTTACATCCGTGTTTGTGCGGCCTCTAATGGTGGAGGGTGGAGAGTGGCGGAGCGTGGGGGAGTGAGTGATGTTGTTGTGGGTCTTTTTTTTTTGTTTCTTAAGACGATTCCTGCTGCTTCCTGCTGTTCTGCAATCGATATCCGTGGATTTGTCGTGTTTGCCAGGCGGATGAGTGTTGTGATAGGCCTTGTGCTGTAGCAGGGTGTAAACAAGATTTTTATTATGTTGTCCTACTGCCTCCTCAGGGGTCCTGTGTCCTGTGGGAGAGCTGGGGGAATGTGCAGTAGCGGAACAGACCTGCATTTGTAGTGTTTTAATGTGATGTGGGGAGAAAGTCCTGCAGACAGAGCTGGGGGTGTTCACCTCCAAAAGGGACGGCTCCTGGGAGACCTCAGAGCCCCTGGCAGGGCCTAAAGGGACTCCAGGAGAGCTGGAGAGGGACTTGGGACAAGGCATGGAGAGACAGGACACAGGGAATGGCCATTGCCAGAGAGCAGGGTTAGATGGGATATTGGGAAGGAATTCCTGGCTGTGAGGGTGGGGAGGCCCTGGCACAGGTTGCCCAGAGAAGCTGTGGCTGTACCTGGATCCCTGGCAGTGTCCAAGGCCAGGCTGGAAGGGGCTTGGTGCAATCTGGGAGAGTGGAAGGTGTCCCTGCCTATGGCAGGAGGGTGGAATGAGACTTTTTTTTAAGTTCCCTTCTAACCCAGGTCATTCAGTGATTCTGTAATGCTCCATCTTGTCTATGTTTGGCTTTGAAATGCTGAGAACATGATGCACTGACATAATAAGTTTGTGCTGCAGTTTTTAAGTATCACTCTTCCTAGGTTTTTATCCTGTTTTGAGTGTGTTCTTTGTTCATGATGTTAGTACTGACACCTTTCTGAAGGCTTTATTTTCTTTACACAGAATGTTTGCGGGAATGATCTGAAATACCTCACAAAGTGGGAATGTTTTCCTTGGTTTCTTAACCTCTTTCTTGTTGTCCCTGTGGACAACCATATAGAGCAAGGACCTTGAAGTCTTGACAGTCAAAGCTCTTTGAAAACACTGGATTAATTGACCAGTGTTCTGTAAAACCAGGGTTAAATCTAAGGGTCAAGTGTGGGTGTGCTTCCTGAATGGAAGGCAAGTAAAGGTTGAAGGGAAAAGCAACCCCAGAAGAGTTATTGTGTCATTGCTTTGGTTTTGATTCAGCCTCCTGGCATGTGCAAGGCAGTCAAACCTTCAAACTGCTGCCTAAGAGAATTGGTTCCCTGCAGGAAGGTGGTGAGTCATGGATGACACTGCTGTTCATTAAGGACATGTGTGTGGTGACTCTAGTCTTTAACCATCCCTTCCAGGTGGAATTCACTGTGGAACAATTCACTGGAGGTGTCACATGTGAGAACCCTGAATTCTCCAGTGCTACACATGACCCATTTCTGGTGTTTCTGTTGCTATTACTGTGCTCACCTCTGTTAATACCCGGGTGTGCCTGAGGATGCAGTTTGTGGGTCAGTCACATTAAGGACTTTTCCATTCCTATGCCACAGAAAAAGCTGTAATCCTTTGAAAAGCTGGAATTCTTGTGAGCTGAGAGAAAGGCTGGCTCAGCTGCAAAGCTGCCAAGTGGTGGAATGGAGCCCAGGGCTTTCTGACAATAGTAGCCCAAAGTTAAAGTTTTGCAGCACCAGACTGATTCAGACGTAGCAAGGTGGCAAAACCAGTGCACCTGGAAACAGTGAAGAGGTGCCCCTGTGTCTGCTTGTTTCTGTGTATGGCACTCAGGTTGATGTCTTAGGATTTTAGCTTTTGTATTTTTCACACATTTTTAATCCTGCAACTCTTTAGTGTATAACTCTAAACTCCATATACAGTGTTAGCTACTGCTTTCCCATTTTGGTCAGACTAAACAATTCCTCTCTAGGCCTGGGAATCAAGGACACCTCACTGTCTCAGGCCCTGAGAAATGTAAACAAAAGTGAGTTGAGGGGAGCAAACTTGGGGTAAATGACGTCCTTACCTGAAGCTGTAGTCGGAAGATTAACCCCCAATATGCAAATGGATCAAACTTCCAAAAATATGAAAACCAATGACCTGTGGTCCATTTTGGGTGTAAACCTGGTGGGGGCTTTGTCTGCCCCAAATGTACCTGAAGGCCCTTCAATAGATATACCTGCTTTTTAGTCTCTTAATTTTGTGTGGCCTCTGTTTTTAGGTAGTCCCAAAAAAACATCAGGTTTATTCCAGAGATATTTCCTGAAAAATTTGAAGTGTCCTTGGAATTTGAGGGTCATTGATGATGTGCAGTGAGAAGAGAGTGGTCAGGCATGGGGCAAGGCTAATGAGCAGGTGCCATTTTCCCATCCCAGGGAGTGTTCCCAGCCAGGCCGGAAAGGGCTTGGAGCAACCTGGTCTAGTGGAAGGTGTCCCTGCCTATGGAAAGGGTTGGAATGAGGTGGTCTTTTGTGTCCCTTCCAACCCAAACCATTCTGGGATTCTTTGATAAGTGGCTTAAACAGAATTTCTCTCCATATTAGTTCAGAACTTGTTTTCTGTCATTTTTGCTCGGATGAAATCTCTTTTAATGATTGTGCTTTTTTTTTTTTTTTTTTCCCTAGGAAAGTGTGAACTGAAATTTTAAATTTTAAAACCAGCTATATCTGGGAGGGGTGCAGACTGATACTGGCAGATAAAGGGAGTTTATTCTGTTCGAAGACTGCAAGAGCAAATGTTGAGATTATGGAGGGCAGAGGATGAGCATCTCCTCTGAGTGTTTGTGAAGTGTGTGGATCAATACACTGTATAAATATGATTTAGTGATACAGTATCCTGTGGGAATTATTGACTTTAAGGTAACTTTGAGGAGATGCTTATTATTATGAATCCCAGCTCAAAGAATTGCACTGATGTATTTTTAGCCTCTCACCTGGAACTTCAGCTAGTGAGTCAGAGCTGTTTTGTGATCAGAAGTGTTTACAGGTTTTAATACACCAGAAACTAGTATGAAAGCAAAGCCAGAGTAATTACTTTTTTTTTGTAAAGGACCTGTGACCATATATTCAGAGTAAAATTAGCCTAGAGATCAAGGTGGGCTAGTGCTTTGATTTGAGCTGTTTTCATTTGTGCTTTCTTTTAAGGCAAAACCACTCAGATGTTTAGTAAAAATAAATGTGATACTGTGAGCAAGTTTTCAAAACTGTTGTTTTTTTCCTGTTTATATTTTCCCATATTAAAAGCTGGTACTCATTTCACCTGTATTCGTTGTTACATTATTTGGGTCATCCAAAACTAGAGCACTGTGACCTAACTCCTCAGTTTTGGTCCTAATAAAATGATAGAACTACACAATTTATAGATTGGCTAACCTCTTTGACAGTTTTTTGTTTTACAAGTTGGCAAATGATTTACAGATTATCAAAATCTAAGTTCATTTCCTATGTGTGCTTTTTGGAAGGAAGCTAATCTACACCTTAGATTAGATTTATGGGAATTATTTACCCTCAAACTAATTGTAATTTTAAATTGATTTACAGTTTTAATGGGACTGTTAAGTTTTCCTACATTTCCAGTGTATATTGCCTGCTGAAAATAGATATTTCAGTAATTGTTCAGATGTTACCATGGTTTTAGAATGTAGATAAAGATTACATTCCAGACTTTGCTTTGAAATTACTGTTTTGAAAACATTTTTCCAGTCAATAAAATATTCTGTACAATTTAAGATGGATCTGGATCACAGAGTAACTTTTTTTTTTTTTTGTCAATACAGTGAAACTGAGCATCTCTTCTTGAGGTGTCAGGCTGCTGTTATATTGATTATTTTCTGTGTTAATGAAACAATCTGTCCTGTGATATTCATAGATTTTTACTTAGAAATGTTGAAGCCTTGTGCAAGAGCTGACCGAGAAAACACACACAGGTCTTCATAGGGCAGCTAGAGATTAGTTTGGTATATTTTTTTTTGTCTTTAGTATTATGAAAATTAATATCTTTAAAAGGGCTTTTGGAGTTGTAATGCTGACAAATACTGCTTTTGGTGTTGGTGGGATTTGGGATGCAAGCTGGAGAGATTCACTTGGTAGTAACACTGTTAATTTTTTGTTTTCTTAGGAAAAAAAGAAAAGAAGTAGTGAGGAGCGCCAGGTACAAGAGCCTGATGATGTTTTCTTGCCTCCTGTGGCAGAAGGTGCTTTTCAAGCCAGGACAGTGCAAGTGGAACATCCTGGAGAATTTACAGAAATTCAGCTTAGAGATGAAGCAGACAGTAGGAAAGCTGTAAATGATGTGTCTGACATCTCCCAAAGTCATTCGTTTTCAGTAAATGAAGGGGCTCTGGAAGTAACTCTGGAGCCTCCCAAAGATGCAGAAGAGGTCAAAGGTGATCCTTCCCAGGAGGAATGTGTGAGGGATGTTGAGAGGAGTGAGGAGAACGAGTTGGACAAACCTCAGAGCCCTGTGGAGGCAGTTGCTAGTGGATCAAGAAATTCTGATTTATTGAGTAGTACCTTTCAGTCGAGTACTCCTCCCCCTCTGTTAGTGATGGGTTTTGTACAAGGCAGAAGAGCTGAAAACCGACAAGACTTTAGAGATCCTCTTGCCTGCTCTTCAGAGAAGCTTTCTCTCAGCACCTCACAGCGCTCTGAGAAATCCAAGTTGCGTGTTCCGCGGCTGGTTTATCCAGACCTGTCCTTGGAGCTGTCCTATGAGAAGCCCACCATCATGGCAGTAAAGCCCCTGCTGCACCAGGAGAGGCTGTACCCAGAGCTCCCCTCTGAGCCAGAGCTGGTGCCATTCACCAGGGAACAGCTGAAAATCTTTGAGCCCTGTTCGTGGCTGGAGAACGTCGACTCCTATGCTGAGGAATTTGAGAGTGTGGCTCACCAAGACAGGCATGAGTTTTATGAGCTGCTCCTGAACTACATGCGCTGCAGGAAGCAGCTGCTGTTGGCTGAGGCAGAGCTGCAGGCCATGACAACAGACTGCCAAAATGTGAAGGGGAGATTATGGACTTTCAAGGAACAACAGAAAACTGTGCAGGTGCTGTTGCTGAAGCTACTTTTCAATCTAAACTATTCAGAAATTAACTTGCTGCCGTGTTTATTGTAGTTAAGCTCTCTCATTGTAAAAGAATCACAGAATGTTAAGGGTTGGAGAGGACCTTAAAAATCATCTAATCCAAACCTGCCTTCCTTGGACAGGGACACCTCCCGCTGAATCGGGTTGTTCCAGGTCTTACCCAACAGGGCTTTGAGCACTGCCAGGATTGGGGCAACCTTCCTGGGCAACCTGTGCCAGTGTCTCACTACACTCACAGTAGAGATTTCTTTTCCTAATATCTAACCTAAATTTCCCCTTCTTTCAGTTTAATCCCTTCAGTCCTTGTCCTGTCACTGTAGTTTGTGATGGAGAATCCTTGTCCAGCTTCCCCATAGGCCCCTTCTAGATACTGGAAAATGCTGTGAGGTCTCTACACTCCTCCAGGCTGAACAGCCCCAACTTTCTCTGCCTGTCTTCATAAGAAGGTGCTCCAGTCTTCCTACCAACTTCTTTGCTTCCTCTGGCTCTAACAGTTCCATGTCCAGAGATTATTGCCTTTGCTTTCTGTCTCTCCACTGACCCTCTGTACTTCAGAATATCATCCTCTTGAGACTTCAAGAGTTCGTTTGATTTTTAGCCTCTGACGTGTGCAGGGCAGTAGGATATGTGTTGGTGATTTCTTCTGTGGTCAGAAAGGATGAGCTGTGTTCACCCAGTTTTGTCTGTGGAGTCAGGTGAAGTTTGTACCACAGCACTCCAAGCAGACACGGGGCACACGTGGTGGAATGACACTAGCAGTGATGTCCCATCTGGCCTGCTGCCAACTGGTAGTTTCCATTGATGTAATTCCTGCTGTCAGAGTGGCAGCAGCTGCTGGGGAGCTCGAATCATGCTCAGGAGCAGCCCCATAGCTCAAAGGGAGTGTTAGGGCCATCCACTTGCAGTAACTTGTTCCGTAAGTGTAGCTGTGGTTCTTGCTTCCAAAGTGAGCATGGTACTCTGTAACATTTTTGTCTGCAGACCGGAGGGGTTTATGGAGCTCTTTAGGGTACCCATCGGAAAAGTTTACCCCCTCTCTAGACTCCTTTGACACTTGCCTTTGGAGCTCAGTGTTACAGTGGAATTGAATGAAACTGTTCTCATGCTGTTTATAGCCCACACATCATCAAAATTGTCCAAAGAAGCTAAACACCTCTGCATAGGGTAGATTTTACTGTTTCTGCGA
This sequence comes from Pycnonotus jocosus, assembly GCA_013400435.1. NCBI lineage: Eukaryota > Metazoa > Chordata > Aves > Passeriformes > Pycnonotidae > Pycnonotus > Pycnonotus jocosus. The sequence goes on from VWYP01011744.1 coordinate 40,301, forward strand.
GTGCAGTTCATCAGAGTTGAGGAATTGAACACATCTGAATTAAGGGTAGGCTTTCAAAGTGCTGGTTTTTAGGAATGTTTCCTGATTGCATAAAGATTAACAGGAACGTTATTTATTGTAAGAATAACAAGAATGTTATTAACTGTATTTTTCTTGTGCTGAAGAAGTACAGATGAGGCAGAGGAAAACGGGTCTGAGCCTTTAATTTCAGTTTGAGAAAAGGTTAGAGTGCAGGTAATTTTTGAACATTTTAAACATGCAGTGGGGAATTGCTGCAAATTATCAGTCCCAGGAGTTTGGGAAATATTTATCTTGTTCTAGTGAATCTTTCAGCTTTAAAGTAGCAGATCCAAATATATATGGAAATCTGTAAACTAAGAAGCAGGTGCACTCACTGCTCACTGGGAGTGAGACACCTGGTTTTGTTCACATCTCTCAGTGCTGCAGGCAAGTAACTTCCAGCTGTTTCTAAACCTGAGTTACTGAGGGTTTATAAAATATTTTTTCTTCAAGAAGTCAAAGATGTGAATCTTCAGTGATCAGTAGCTCTGAAAAGTACATAGGATATTGCCAAATGTTTGTCTTTTCTATTTATGAAATGTCTCCTTTTATGAAAGCCTTGAAATCTGTTTAGGAGAGGGTTTTATCATGATTGATTTCTGTTAGAGTGCCACAACAAAATGTCAGAACTGCTGACATAAAATATCTGCTCTCTTTTCAGGGTGTGTGTGCAGATCAGTGCAAGGTGACAGGTCACCACCGCTACCAGACAGTGGAGCTGAACGAGAGCGTGCTGGGGGAGCTGAAGAAGCTGTTTGAGGCCAAGGCAGAGCATGTGCACCAGACTCTGGCACTCCACTCCTACACTTCAGTGCTGTCCCGCTTGCAAGTGGAGTCCTACGTTTACAGGTTGCTCAGCAGCTCGTCCCTGCTGAGATCTGTGGCTCTGCAGCAGCAAGAACAAGGTGCGTTTCCTGGTCTGGACTGCCCCCATTCCTGGTCAGGTTGCCCAGCATCTTATGCAGCTGCAGTTTTGGAGTCTTGTGGTGGAATTTGTGTACTGGCGTGTTTCTCCTCTGTTACAAAAAAACTGTTGATCTTACGTAGGGATCAGTGAAACTTTTTTCTCACAGGAAAATGTCCCATTTCCTTGACCTTATCACCTGGGCAGTAAAAGCTGAATGCAGGTGGGACTTCTGCTGTCTGAGCTGCAGACTGACACTGATTAATGTACAGAAACACTGTGTGGATTGGACACCAAAATTCTCAATCTTTTGTTGTCCAAGGCAATATCTACTACAGTTCTTCTTCTCAATTCCAAAATGAGGTGGATATTTTTCCTGCTTTACTTCCTCTTGGAAGGTCATTTGGAATCTTAAGCTCTTAATATTTAGAATGATCTTTTTGGTTAAAATTATCTTTTTGGCACATCCTAAGTGCTTTGTTTGAGTTCATGCCAATATAATCTTTTGGCTTAAAGTATTTTTCCTCCTCCTGCTCCGGATATTTTCTTTTTGTTATTGCTCCTCCCTTAGCACTCCATCTCGGTAGTTTATATGCATAGTAAATGGTGGTTCTTACAAAGCTGATGTTAAGGGAAAGCCTTTTGTGAGAGTCACCATAGTATATTCTTCTTATAATTAGTGTCCAGAGCTTAATTATAAGATTAAACAAAGTACTGTAAGTATTCTTTTCTGACAGATTGAGCAGGCAACTGTGTTGAAATATCTTGGTGTCTGCAGATACAGAGAACGGTTTTATATGCAGCCCCAAACCCATTCATTGTTCATGTTGCTGCTTCTTGTCAAAGCTTCATTAATTCTATTTTTATTTTACAGTTTCAAAGCAGTCAGAAAATCTCTCTTCAGACTTGAGCCACTTGAAGGAATGTATCAGTGTCCTTTTCAGCTTCACTCGCAGGGTTATTGAAGATCCTCAGTTTCACAGTGACCTTCTCATGTGGCTGGAGAGACTGGTGAGGAAGTAGACATGCATATATCTGATCCAACACACAGGATGAATTTGGGAATAATTTCTGGAAGTGTTGCTGTTTCGCTCCCTGTCTGATGGGCAGCTTTTTTTTTTTT
>VWYP01011744.1:42425-55207 GCA_013400435.1 Pycnonotus jocosus
TTTTTTTTGTGTGTGTGTGTGTGTGTGGTTTGTCCTACTTGAGGAACAGAATCTCTTAGCAGATCTTTAGAATTGATTCCCTTTTCTGAAAAAGTCAAGCAGCATTAGTGAAGACTGGGACCTGAACAGCCAATACTGCTCACAGTGAACTTAGTAATACTCATTGTGCTTTTACTTATTTTGAAATTAGAGCTGTTCAGACTTGTCATGTTGGAGAAGCTTTTGTTCTTGTCAGTTTCCAAATAAAGTAGATTCTAATGCAGTTGTAGAAAAAATAATTACTTTATGCCAAAGAAAATGGTTTTGGCTCATAAGGCAAGCAAACAGATTTTAAATATTGTTCTCCTCTAACGTGCTCTCAAAATTCAGGTTTGTTAGAAAGCATGAGAAAAGAAGTTAAGTGTTACTCTAGTTGTCAAGACTGTAAGGAAATGAACTTCAAAGTTATTTACTTGATTTCAATATACTTCTGTCTAGGTGTCTGTGCTGCAGAGGATTGGCTGTCCAGGTGACCATCTCTTCCTCTTCAACCACATCCTTCGGTGTCCAGCTGGCATCAGCGAGTGGGCTTGTCCATTCATTCAGGTGTGAATGTTTAATTCTTCACTGCCAGCAGGTTGCAGTGAGAGTGGCATGGGTAGGAAAGGAGAGTGTCTTGTGCCTGCTTAATCCCTCATGACCCAAACTGCCTTTCCAGATGTGTGGAATCACAGTGGCGGTGAGATTTGTCAGGGAATATATTTATCCATGTTAGGCCAGCCATGTGTAAGTTAACAGGGGAACACTTCACTCTTGACTGGAGGGATTCCATGAAAGGAAGTCAAGGCCTTATGCACCGGGTTTTGGGAGCATTCTTCAAAAGCTGGAAAGCATATTTTTACTTGAAGCAACAGCTGTATATAAAAGCTGAGATTGGAGTCAGCTCTGTGATGTGAAAGGGATCAGGAGAAACAGATTTTTTTATATCCTATACGTTAAAGTGGGACTGGTTTTCCTGGAAAGTTAAGGGACAAAGGAAAGGCTTCACTTTGTCTAGGTCAGAGTGCAGATATCCAAAGGCACCAGGGTATTCTCTCAAAGAACATATTTGCTCTTTTAAGAGGAGAAAACGTTGGAAATCTAGTCACAGGAAGAAGGCTTCAATTGCAGTAACAGGAAAGGCAAACAATGCAATTGAAATATAGAATAGAATAGATTAGCATATGAAAGACCCTTGATATCATTGAGTTCAATTAACCTAAAGTGGTAGGATTTCATCTTCCCCTATGCTCAATGTCTGAATTACCCCTGCTGCCCAGACCTACATGTGGCACAAAGAGAGAGGTTGTCTGTTTTTTTTAACGTAGCTTTTGATCTTCTGCCCCACTGCCCCGGCTCTGCAATTCTTCTAAGTAATTCTTTTAGATGATTTACAATATTTTGTCATGGCAATAGTTTGTCCAGAGTGTAGGTGCTGTCTTTTATGGATTCTTTTAAGTCTTAACAAAAAGCTAGTGAGAAATGTGAACTTCTCTGCTAAGAATAATTTGCCCTTTGCTTATTTGGATTTACTTAGATTTTTGCATTTAATTTCAGATCAGAGTCTTGGGTAACCCATCGGGTGTCTTTCATTTCATGCAATCTCTTGCCTTGCTTATGTCTCCTGTCAAGTAAGTATGGACATGCTTTTATAAATACGTTCTGATTATTTAAGAATGGAAAACACAACACACAATCTACTTGTAAAAACTCTGAAAGTTCATTGCAGGCAAAGTCATAAAAGCAAGCACAAATAGATTCACAGTTTAATTAAAACACTTTTTACTCATTCATCTCAGCCTTGACAGTACCTCCTTGTCATGCAGCTTTCTTTCAGCTGTGAAATAGCTTGTTGAGGACTGACAAACCCACAGGTTTTGTTACTGTGGCTTCTGAAATATCTCTTGCTTTGCACCATTTTCCTACTGTCTCTGCAATAGAATCCCCTGAGTAAAAGTGTTAAGCTGATGTACACACTCGTTGGACTTCTTGATATATTTTTCATCTTTTTCTTTTATTAAATTTATTTTTAGAATCCAGTAGGAATGTGGTGCTTGGAGAAGCTAGTTAATGAAATCTGTCATGAGTAAAAACGGTTATGTTCTCCAGATAAAATACATAACTTGCCTCTCCCTCTGCCCAATTTTTGAGGTCCAAGAATCAAACTCCTGGTATTTAGGGATGTCATTGTGATCTTGATAGTTTGGGTTTGAGTTAAGTGGGAGTCTTGTTTATTGAAAGCTGTTATTTTAAAGGGTTTTATTTTACCTTTCCTTTCTAGAACTGCTTGGGGAAACCAGTGTATCCTGAGGGAATGTATGTTGCCAGTGCTTTTTGATACTTGTGTTTGGAACAGGGGCCAACTTAGTGTGTCTTGAATGATGCTCTAAATGTTAATACCAGAACTCAGAGCCTCCACAGGGTCTGCTCTTATTGGTAAAAGAGCTGAGGCTTGTCTGTTAAAGCTCCTGCATGTCATGAACCAGGTTATCCTAGAGTCATTTACAATCACAGGACTGTTTAGGTTGGAAAACACATAGATTGTTGAGTAGAACCCTTAACCCGGAAGCTCTCTGTCTACAGCTGAACCATGTCCTCTGGTGCCACATCCACAACCCTTCTGAACGCTTCCAGAGATGTTGACTCCACCACTGCTCTAAACAATCTGTTGCAGTGCCTGACCAAGTTTCCATGCAAAATTTTTCCCTAATACCTAACCCAAACCTTCTCTAGTGCAACTTGAGACTGTTTTTGGTCCTGTCCCTGTTCCCTGGGAGTAGAGCCCGACCCCCCTGGCTGTCCACTCCTGTCAGGAGTTGTGCAGAGCCACAAGTTCCCCCTGAGCCTCCTCTTCTCCAGCCTGAGCCCCTTTCCCAGCTCCCTCAGCCGCTCCTGGAACTCCAGCCTCTTCCCCAGCTCCATTCCCTTCCCTGGACACGCTCCAGCCCCTTCCCCAGCTCTGTTCCCTTCCCTGGACACGCTCCAGCCCCTTCCCCAGCTCCGTTCCCTTCCCTGGACACGCTCCAGCCCCTCAGTGTCTCTCTCATCCTGAGGGGCCCAGAGCTGTCCCCAGCCCTGGAGGTGCCTCAGCAGTGCCAGCCCAGGGGATGGGCCCTGCCCTGGGTCTGTGTCACTCCATGGCTGGGACAGCCCAGGGGCCATCGCTCTCTTGCTCACCTGGGCACTCCTGGGCTCCTGTCCAGCTGCTGGCACCAGCACCCTCGGGGCCTTTCCTGCCAGGCATATTTCTGCTTCACTTGCTAATTTCTTCCTCTTGCATCTGGGTTTTTTAATATCTTCCTTAACTGAAAGATTACCAAATTCAGAATTTTTTATTTTCTAATTTTTTACACTTGATTTTTCTCTCTAAACCAGAAATCGTGTGGACTTCATGTGCCATATGAAACCAAGTGAAAGGAAAAGTTCCTCTTCATCTGGGAAGGAATCTGGGAACTGGACTCTGGTAGATGAAGGAGGAGAAGAGGTATAGCAGATGACTTTTTTGTTTCTCTTTGTTTTGTCCTTTATGTTTTTGTTCAAGCTCATCGATCCTTGTGAAATGGATGAAGAAAATCTAATTTAAGTTAAAAAGCATGATTAGAATTCACTTCTGTTTTAGTCTCCTTTTATCTCTGTGGTATAACTGTAGAGAGTGGAGCTTCCAGTAGTGAGTATTAACAGAGAGAATTCAAATATTTCAGTTACTCCTTTACAAAACTGTAGTTAGTACAATAGTGAAGCCCTTTACTATTGATTTTACTGTAAAGCTACTGACAGCACCTGTATTTTTGTCTATAGGATGAGGATCCTGAAACGAGCTGGATTCTACTCTTGGAAGATGACTTGATTGCTCTGTTGTCACAGTTCCCATTTCATGAACTGTTTCAGCAGTTCCTCGGGTTTACATCTGAAGGTAAATGAGTTCTTTTATTAGTTCATTATTAGGTAAATTAGTTCATTCAATTATTCTTCATTTTGTTTATTCTAATCATATTAATGACTGCCACTGCCAAGTGTGCTACTGTATTATGAAACTCTCAGAGAAAAATAATAATGACCCTGTGCATCAGCTCACAGGCTATAGAGATGAGACAGAACCATGTGCCATGTGTATGGGATAAATAAAAACCTCATAGCAATATGCATGCCAAACATTAGAGTCTTTTCCCTTAGTTTGGGTTTGATTTGTTTAACTCCCAAAAGTGGTTCCAGAACTGTTTTTCCCCCTTGCCTCTCAATTGTAATGTTACTGATGTTCTCAGATTTTTTTTTTTCCCCCCCAAATCTCTGGACAAATACATGAAGGTAATTGCTTGCCAGAGATGTTTACTACTTGCACAGTTTATTAGTACTTTCATACTTAGTAGGTATTTATTGTTAATTTTATAAATAAAGCATACATTTCAGTTCACAATATGGTGAATTGTTGCTTTGAGTGGTTGTTAAGTTACTTAAAATCCAGAATTCACACCTCTTTTTTTGACTCATTTTTGTGTCTTCATCTCAGGTGCTTATTTTCCTGAAAAAACATCTCCCCAGAAGATGATGAAGATTTTTGCCTTTGCAAACTCTTTAGTGGAACTTCTGTCTGTGGGATTAGAAACGTTTAACAGAGCACGGTACCGACAGTTTGTGAAGAGAATTGGTCAGCTCATCAAGTAAGAGAATTTTTTTCTCTGTGATGTGATTTGTCGCACCTTTTTGGGGTGCAGCAATTGTTTTTTGGGGTTAGGAAAGGAGGAGGCAGACAGGTCCGAAGTCAGCATGCAAAAATCTCTTTATTCTAATTTTCTGACTCCATTTATATACACTGTACAAAGGTGGCCAATTATTGGCCAAAGCAGGTCAACCTATCACTTGGATTGGTGACCATACCAATCACTCAAATATTCTATTAAAACTAAAGAATGTAAACATTTCTTATTTACATGAAAGAGCTTGGGAACAGAGCTCAGAGTTTCAAAACATCAGAAGGCTTTTTGCTTTAATATCAAGCACAAGTCTGAGACATGTAAAAATCAGAGCCACAGTGATTGAATCTATTTTATACATATATTTGATGTTCAGAACTGCTAAAAAAATCCCCAGAACCAACTATCAAAGAAAAAAGCCCAAACCCCATCCGAACAATTCTCAGGTAGGTTTTGCTCTGACATTTGGTCAGTTAAGGGTTAGCCAGTCTGGGAATCTGAAATGGGGAATTGCAAAATCTGAATGCTTTGGTACAAGGAGCCAGGTGAGCTGTGGAACACCAAGCTGACTTCCATTAGTGATGTTGTTAAGCTTGTCTTGGGTAGTCCCTGAAACCCAACAAACAGCAATTCCTTGAATTTCCCCTATCTAAAACTGATATTACTGCTTTATTTCTGTTGTTACCCAGAATTGTTTTAGGATTTTTAATTTGCTCCCTGCAAATTGTCCTGTTGTTGCAGTAAGTAAATGTAATTGAAGCCTAAAAAGCTGCTCTTTATTTTTAAATCTCTAGCATTCATTCTATATGGCTTCTGTGAGTGTATTCTCAAGACGGAATATAGTCAAATCAGAAAAAAAATCCATCTTTTTCTTTGTGTTATGGAGGCAGTAACTTTCTCAGTGTAATCATTCCTGTGTGAGCTTGCTTTATGTACTGCCATTTCATGCTGTACCGTTACCTTAAGGCTCCAAAGGTCATGCACAAACTACTTTGGTATAAGAGAATATTGTGCCTTCTTTGCCTGTAAAACTAAGGAGAGAGAACACAGAATTTGACTGATAAAATTTATATAGAAACCTCTGGAACCCGGAGGGCAAAATGTTGACGTGTCTCTCGTTGCTAGACTCTGATCTTGTTGCCCTTGCCTGTGTTTTTCTATGGTGGTGACATACTTAATGATCCTTCTTTGGCTTGTTTGCTGTGTAGGATGACTCTGTGTCACGTGAGTGACCACTGGGCCCAGTATGTTAGTGGCAACAAACAATATGGATCAGTAGAACACCCCTACTCTGTGGAAAAATTGCAACTGGAGTTTGATGAGCTGTTTTTTAGAGCTGTTCTGCATGTTCTGAAGGCAAAAAGGTGGGTAATCTCTTCACTGGCTTAGTTTTGGTGGAGTTGAATACTTGAAACTGGGATTTGGAGTAGCTTTAAATACTGAAAGGCTTAAACAAGACTGAAGTAAGTAAGATTTTTCAGTGTGTTGGTAGCATCAAGGTGGGGAAGAATTAGGCCGTGAAATATAACAACTGACGGAAGCTCTGAAATCTTGGTCAGTTCTGAATGAGGTTGGCTCAGAATCTGAGGTGCTAATACACATCCTCACGTTCCTAATTCTGCTGTATAGCAGAGGTGTGGCCCAGAGATGTCTCCTTTGCAAATATTGGGATTTATCAGGGTGGAACTGTTCCTAACTGCCTCTTCGAATCCAACAGGTTGGGAGTCTGGCTGTTCATGTCTGAGATGCCTTATGGAACCTTGTCCAGCAACATGCTTTGGAGGCTCTTCTTTGCCATGCACTGTGCTGAGAATGAGCACCTGGAGCAGCTCTGCTCTGCTCTTCAACCTGCTGACTACAAGCAAAGACTCAAAGGTAAAATTCCCTCCCACACAAGCAATTTCTAATCCATTCAGCTGCTGCTGCATCAGCTGTGGGTTTAACTCTTTGCAGGCTGCATTTTTAAATGCACCCTTGAAAGCATGACTAGTCCAGTGGCAGTAGAAATTTCTTGGGCAGTTCATGGTTTTCCAGTATCTGTTTGCCCAAATTGTCATTTTAACAGCAATTGATAGATTTACTGTCCTAGTTTTCTCTGTGGCGGCCCTCAGAGCTGCAAGACTGGCATGCAGGAGGTACCTCTTTTGTATTCTCGCATGACTTCCCATCTTGATCTTCAGAAGTATTTGGAGATTGAGGTTTAAATCCTACAGTACAGACTTCCATATTGCTTAGGGTTGCTGTGGCAATTTTTTGGTTGGTTAAAGCTCCAACCAAGTGTTGTTTGTTTGGTTGGTTTTTTGTGACTGGTTGACTGTTGAGCTGCTGTTACTTATAGTTTTTATAGTTATATACAAACTATAGATATATATATTTATGGTTAATATATAAAAATATACAAATATATATGTTTATAGTATGTATAGTTCTAAAAATAATGTATATTTAGAGTTCTCCTTTTTTTTCCCACTAAACTTGATAATTTTGGCTTTAGTAACTCACCTTGTGGGAGACTGCTTATCATTTCCAGCTATATTTCCTTTATCTCAAGCCTCTGTTCATGCATTTCTTGTCCTAAATGGCATGTTTTACATTTATTTCCTCTTGATTTTGTCCCATGTTGATCTCCACGGTCTACGTGGTGTCTTCAGCTAGAGCAAAGCTATTTAGAGGCCAGCTGGAATGCTAGTTTGCCTCTGTTGCTGCATTCATGGATATTTCAGGACTTGATTGACAGGGGGACAGGTAAACAAAGAGTTTACTTCTCCCTACTTTACAGCTTCTTTGCTGTCTTCAGGGAGAGAAAATCTTGTTTTTGTCAGTTTTACTTCTAGCTGGCTGGTATCCCAGGTAGCTGTTACCCCATCTTCCAAGTCTTGATGGAGAGGCAGGAGAAAATGGTGATTCTGAGAGGTTACTGAGTATCTTGACTTCGTGCACTCTCAGCTAACGTTTAAGGTGGTTTACACAGAAAGGGAGGGAGATACTGAGATCCTATCTGTGTACAGTTGATGAAGTGCTGATCTGATAAGCACTTGCCAGCCAAAACAATTGTGCTGTTTCAGTAGAATGTCTTTATTTTTGGTTTTGCTTGAAAATTTTTACTGCATCTATTACGGGTTGCAGTAACAAACACAGACTTTTTAAAAATATACTTTTCTTTTTCAAGCATTGTTTTGCTTCTAGCTAACTTATGTTTCAAATGTAAATGGTATGCTGATGTAGGATTTCTTTATCCTCTTCATTTTTCTCAATGAGTTCTGTCAGCATAGTACTGTTTTTCACCAGTGTCTCGACAGGGAATATCAACTGTTTTTTCAGTGAAATGTGTCTAACTTTCTGAAATATTTTCTTTTAACTGACACTTACCATATTAATGCTTAATTTCCTGTAATTCATACCCTGGAGGACCATGGCATTAACATTCTCTTGGGAGAGAACCTTTTTTAATGATTTCCTCTCCCAAATTGAGCATGGAAAAAGAGTGGTGAATCTACAGGTGGAAGCAAGCCTTGGTAATTGATGGAAACTTTAGGCATCAAATCCATAGAGGCGGGAGTAATGCCTTTTTGGAACTACCTAAAAACAGAGGGCAGACAAAATTAAGAGAATAAAAGGCAGGTATATTTATTGAAGGGCCTTCAGGTACATTTGAGGCAGACAAAGCCACCCAGGGGCTACACCCAAAATGGACAATGGGTCACAAGTTTTCACACTTTTATGAGTTTGGTCCATTTGCATATTGGAGATGAATCTTCCACTTACAGCTTCAGGTAAAGAAGTCATTTACCCCAAGTTTGCTCCCCTCAGCTCACTTTTGTTTACATTTCTCAGGGCCTGAGACAGTGAGGTGTCCTTGATTCCCAGGCCTAGAGAGGAATTGTTTAGTCTGACCAAAATGGGAAAGCAGTAGCTAACACTGTATATGGAGTTTATACACTAGAGTAACACACTAAAGAATTGCAGGATTACAAATATATGAAAAATATAAAAGCTAAAATCCTAAGGCATCAGGAGCATAGTTGCTCTTCTGGTGAGTGGCAACCCTGCCCATGGGAGGGATTTGAAACTAGATAATATTTGATATCCCTTTAATCCAAGGATGCTAAGATTTTATTTGTGGTCACAACTTCCTTGCTGCCAGTATCAGGATTTGAGAACTCAGTGATTTTTAGGGTGCCCTGACCATGAACTGCAGTGTAAGTAGAGGAAAAGAACAGGGTCGAGTAGCAGGTGGATGGTGAAGATGTTGTTTCTCCACTGTGAGACAACAGGATTTAGGTGGAGTCTCTCTGCTTCCCTTATTCCTTGTCCCCATCTTCAGGCCCAGGCTATGGCTTGGTGTGGGTTTGAGGTTGGTGTGGAGCCCAGAGCTGACCCCTCACTGTGGGTCACTCTGCTGTGCCTTTAGATACAATAATGTGGTAATTTTTAATGTCCTTCTGCGCCAACTTAAAAAACCCTCGAAGTAAAAGGGAAAACACAGTTGTCTGTAACTTCTGCCATAAGGGTAAAAAATAGCATTAGGAAATGGAGGTGAATGGATGAGGCACCCTGTTTGCCTGCTGTATTTATCAGCAGTGTAGTTTCTCCTACTGTTTGGAAGAAACTGTTTTCTTAAATTGCACAATCCTCTAGCATGCTGTTCCATGAACTGTTTTGCCTGTACAAGCCTGACCTTCTCAGGTTGGAGTAGAGTTGCAAAATTCTTGAAAGCCCTTAAAATAGAATGCAACCCAAGTGCAAGTGTTTGATCTGAAGCACGCTGAGCATATGGGTGTTCAGGTTAGGTAGCTGAGTGCACAATGGGTGCTTTTTCTGTATATTCAGCTGCTATGATGAAGTCCTGGTAAACAGTGTTTGCTAGCATGTTGTGGTTCAAAGAAGGCACATCACTCTCCAGAACTTTTTACAGCTCAGATGCTGCTTTCAGCGCTTGTTTTGTTGCACAGACTCTATTTAAAGTTATTTGGAAGAAAAACCCCAAAACATTAAAGCCCTTTACAGATTCCTTTGTATCCTTACCTTCATGTTGTCCCACACCCTGAGGAATGGAATTTTTATTTGCTTTTGGCAATATCTCTTTTGGGTTTAAAGAGGAAGCCTGCCTTGAAATTGACTGAAAGCGTCTTTTAGCCTTCCTGCTTCTGCAAGTTCAATTCTCTGTTTTCAGAGATAGATTCCAAAAAGTGCATCCAGTTTGTTTTCTTGTATTGTGTTTGGAAAACTAAAACTACCCTTTCTTTGTAGCTCTTGGGCATAATCAAGACCTGGGGCTAGATACTTGCAGCATTTTTATTTATAGTTGGCATGGAATGATCTCCATGGATCACTTCTTTGGGATTTGAGTGAATAACTATGTAAATGCTGCTGATGTGTGTCCTATTGCACTTCTTTTATGTTTCTTTCACTTGACTTTTTTTTTTCTAGATCCAGAGCACCTTGCACAGTTTGAAAAATATCTCCAATCAATGAACTGCTCAGAAGAAATCTGTCTGCTCACCACATTTGCTCAGATGGCACAAACTAAACGGGCTGATGTTGATGAGGATTTTATCAAAATTGTTGTTTTGGAGATATATGAGGTGAGTAATGTTACTGGTCCATTCAGGAAACAAATGAAAATGCTCTTATTTGTAACAGCGGAAGGTGTGAAACTTTAATGGCTTCTGTAGTTTGTTCTACCATGGAATTAAAAAAGTGCGACTTTTAAAAAAGTACTGAATTAAAATTGTCTGAAGTACTTGTTATTTTCTGGGAAAAAGAACAGCTCTTCTGTAGGCAAAGCTAGAATGAAACAAATAAGCAAAAAATCATTTATTTTGTTTTCTTTTTCTCATGCAGGCCAACTTGCAGCTCTGGAATTCCTTATGTGGTGTTTTTGCTGGGATTTTTTTTTTTAAGTGTGGCTGTGTTGTTCTTGTGTTTAGTTTTGGACATTTTTTTTGGCACTGTGACACCGAACTTTCCTGGTGTCTTAGGGCAATCAATTTCCCTTTTCATATGGGCATTTGTCAACTTTGTCTACGATGACCAAGAGCAATTCAGTCCTGTATTTTCCAAAAGACATTTTATTTCTGGAAGCAGTAACTTCTCCTTGCTCATCTTCTCAGGTGTCTTATGTTAGTCTTTCCACAAGAGAGACGTTTTCCAAGGTTGGTCGAGAACTCTTGGGAGCCATTGCCAGCATCCACACACAGATTATTTCTGTACTGCTGGATCGGATTAGAGAGACCATTGAGAAAGTGGGGATGGTAAGTGCTGATGTCTATAATTTAAATAATTTAAATCAGACACCCAGTTAAACCTAGAGGCTGTACCAGGTTGTGTCATAAGACATGGCTTGGTATGAATGGATGTGTTAAAGAACTATGAGTGGGGTTTTTGGTCATACCTCCCTTTCAGATAGCAGGGCACAGTGCTGATTGTTGTGTGCTGAGTACTGATTTGCACTTTTTGCTCTCTCTCCTCAAAGGTTTCTTTATATCTCTTCAAAGAACTGCCCCTGTACCTGTGGAAGCCTTCTTCATCTGAAGTAGCCCTGATCCGTGACTGGTTGTTAAATTACAGCCTGACAACAGTGGAGAATAAACTGGCTTGCATTATCTTGGAAGGGCTGAACTGGGGATTTGGTGAGCATGTAGGTATTGAAAACAAGAGCCTTGAACCTCCTCACTTTTTCAGAGAAAACGTTTAACTCAACCTGCGAGTAAAGCAGAATTTGAAAACAGTTAATTGCATGCTTTTATATTATGGCTGTTCACCAATGTCACAAAATGGGAATTTCATAATACTTCTACAGCACTCTGCCTGAGGACTTGCTTGTGCTGCTTTTTTATAGTGCTGCAGCTGAGTTTAAAGGAGATACTTAAGCAGGGATTTTTTTTTCCTCTCTAAATGAGGAAATAGCTGACAGGACTTTTTTTTTATGAGTGACATGATTAAAATGCTTTTGGTTGCAGAAATAGAGGAATCTTCCAAAAAAATGTGTAGGAGACTGGTGTGACTGTAGTTTGCATGCTGGTATCTAGGTATGTTTTTCACAGTGCAAGAAAAGTAATGATGGAAATGACATGTTTCAAAACCCTGAGCAGCATTTAAATGATCAGGAATTATTCCATAATATTGGGTTGCTTCAAGAGCTCCATGAGTTCAGGATATAACTGAGGGTGAATGTTGTTTCAGAGAAAAAGAGAAATGGATTGGGGGAACAATGTTGCCTGTGTTCAGTGATTTAGTTTAGCATTCCATTCTGTGCATTTGGTCATCTTGTACCCTTTGCCATGCTCATGGTTGTACATGAATATGGACTTACTTTTTTTCCCCTGTTTCATGTAGACATGTAAAGAAAAAAGAATGTTAGGGAAAATTAACAGAATTCTTGGCTGTGCAATAGCAATGCCATGTCTGTATTGATATGGGGAAAAATGGCTCTTTAATGTGGCGATTGATAGAAGAATTGGTATGTTTTCATGCAAAAAATATAGTGATGGGGTTTGGTTTTGTTCTTAAAGGCAAGAGTTCAAGTGTCTGTATTATGTAATTTAAAATGGCATCTATGGACTTTTGGATTAATTATCATATGTTCATAAAATGCACATGGAAAGTGAATATTATGACACCTTTAAAAAAAAAAAAATCTCATTGTTGGGCTTTGTATTGCCCAGTGTGAGCCTGATACTCTTTAACACTGAGGTGAATTTTTTTCACTGAGTAAGCTTTTTGCCTAGATATTGCAATAATTAATTTGAATAGCCAGAAAAAGATTAGGATTTATTTCTCTGTGGTGCAGCTGAATGTACAGTTGTAGAGACCTCTTAAATGACTCAAGGTTTTGTGTTCTGACACTATTTTTAGCAGAATACTCTTCACCTGGATCCAGCTGTCCATTCTGAAGTTGGATTGATGGTCCTGGAGGCGTATCAGAAATATCTCTCCCAAAAACCATATGCTGGGCTGCTTTCTGAAAGCATAAAACAGGTATCTTTTCTTCTAACTTAAAAGGAATAACTTACGAATGGATATAAATGGGAAAAGCTGCAGGGCAAGACCTTTTTTCTCTCTTTTTTTTTT
>VWYP01011747.1:1288-16754 GCA_013400435.1 Pycnonotus jocosus
GGATAACCCTGATTCCTCGGGATAACCCTGATTCCTCGGGATAACCCTGATTCCTCGCGATAACCCTGATGCCTTGGGATAACCCTGATTCCTTGGGATAACCCTGATTCCTTCCAGCTCCAGGATTCTTCACTCCCTTTATTTCAGTAGCTTGTCTGAATGTCAATCAATAACCTCAACCTCCACCAGGAAACAGCACAGGTTGGGCCACCTTGGCTTGAAATAATCCCTGTGAGGGCTGGAAAGAGAATTCCCACCGGTGCTGCCTGGCTGGGGAACCTGGAACCACTCCCGTGCTGGGATTGTCACCTCACAGGGGTGACATTGTCACCTAACAGGGGTGACACCGTCCCCTGTTGTACCCAGCACAAGCAGTGGGGCTTTTGTGGGGGGCTGGAGCCAATCCTTGGTGAAACTGGGTTTAGGTTGATGAGTGATTCATTTGTTCTCTCTTTTTGTGGTTCCTTCTTTTGGAGTTACCTTCTAGCTGAAAACAGCGCTGTGGTCACGTTTGCCCTACTGTCAGGTACTAAAGGGTCACAAAATTGTAATTTTTTTAGAAACTGGGTGCTCCCTTGAGCCAGGGAATGAAGGTTTTGGCTGAAATATCTCCTTTTGTGAGCCTCGGTTTACATTCAAAACTCATCCCGTGTATCAGCACTTCTGGATCAGCCTTCCTCTCCTTCCACTCTCCAGAAACCTCCACAAATTTCCCTGCTCAGAAATGACGTCAGCCTTGCTTCCCACGGCAGCTCAGCAACCCGGGGAAGAGCTTTTGGTGTGAAATTCCCTCATCGCGCCCCAGCAGGGGCACAACCACCCTGCCCTGGGCACAGATCAGGAATTTCTCCCCGCAGCTCTCAGCTCGGGGGTCCCGGGATGTCCCCCCGGAGCTCCCCCTGCCCGCCCAGGCTGCAGAGCTGTAGGAGAAGCTGGGGATGGATGTGTGCCAAGAGGTAGTAAACAAACCGGGAACTCTGTTTTTCCTCTGGCTTTCACTGCCGAGCCTTGTCTGGCTGTGCAGGAGAGTGCCCGGCTGCGCTGGGAGGATTATTTGGGTTCTAAACCCGGCTCGTTTTTTGGGGGGGACAGACAAGGAGGGGCTGTCACGAACCCCGCTCTCAGGTGAGCCTGAGGAGGCTGCCTGGGCTCTGCACTCAGGCCACAGCCCGTGAGTGACCCCAGAACAAGGTCCAGCCTTGCCCTGCCCTCCCCGCCATCCCCAAAGCACCAAAGCAGGAGCACACGATGGATGAGAAACCCAAACACATCGATCACTGCTGTGCCCGGGCTGTGCTGCTGTCGGGCTCAGGGTAAGGAGCAGGGAGCACAGCAGCTGCCACCGAGCGCCTTCCATGGCCCGGGAGCTCCGTGCGTGTCCCCGCGGCCGCTCCCGGTGTCCCCGCGGTGGAGCCGTGCATGTGGCTGCACCCTGCTGCACCCTGCTGCACCCTGCTGCACCCTGCTGCACCTTGCTGCACCTCTGCCAGGCTGGGCACTGTCTCTGCTGCAACCTGCTGCAACCTGCTGCAACCTGCTGCACCTCTGCCATGCTGGACAGTGTCCCTGCTGCACCTCTGCCATGCCAGGCACTATCCATGCTGCACCTCTGCCAGGCTGGGCAGTGTTCCTGCTGCACCTCTGCCAGGCTGGGCAGTGTCTGCACCATGCTGCACCTCTTCCATCCATGGCACTATCCATGCTGCACCTCTGCCAGGCTGGGCAGTGTCTGCACCCTGCTGCACTTCTGCCATGCTGGACAGTGCCCCTGCTGCACCTCTGCCAGCCTGTGGCATTGTCGCTGCTGCACCTCTGCCAGGCTGGGCACTGTCCCTGCTGCACCTCTGCCAGGCTGGACAGAGTCTTTACTGCTCCTCTGCCAGCCCGTGGCACTGTCCCCGCCGCCGGAACGCCGTGACAGCGCAGCCACCGCGGCCCCGGAGGCCGTGCAGGCAAGGTAAGGCACCGTTCCCGTTAATTGGTGGCCGGGCAATTAGGCAGGAGGAGGAGGAGGAGGAGGAGGAGGAGGAAGCAGAGGCCGCTGCAGGCGCAGGGAGCGGCAGGAGGGAGGGGGCGATGCTGCCGTGGGAGGGATTCAGGGATGCTGGAAGCGGAGGAGGGAATGCCAGGCAATCCATCCATCCATCCTCCCTCCTGCCGCTGCTCTCAGCCGCGGCTCCTCGGGCTCTGCTCGCTGCTCCTCGGGCTCTGCTCGCTGCTCCTCGGGCTCTGCTCGCTGCTCCTCGGGCTCTGCTCGCTGCTCCTCGGGCTCTGCTCGCTGCTCAGCGCCCCCAGCTCCCCTCCCTGCAGCTCCGGGGCCCTCGGGGATGCTCCCAACCCTCTGCTCCATCGGCAGGAGGAGAGCACGGGCCCCAAATCGGGCTGGCCAGCCCCTGGGAACGCACCCAGGATCGCGGAGGGGACAGCCGGACACGGCCACTCCCACGGCCACCGGGACAGGGACCCTGTGCCCGCTGTGCCCGCTGTGCCCACCGTCCCTCTGCAGCCCCACAGGGACAGGGGACACAGGGAGGGAGCTCCTGGGGGTCGCTTTTCCCACGGGACCCCCTCCCCAGAGCCCCGTTGTGCTCGTTCAGCTGGGGAATCGCACAGGGTAACGTTGGCAAAGGCAGCTGGGGGCTCCTGTGACAGCGGGGCTGTTCAGCTTCCTCCAGAGGCACCAAAGCAGGGACAAAAATAACCCGAGACAATGCAGAGGAGCTCTTTGTCCCTGCCCGAGGCCGGGGCCGAGATCCCTTTTTTTTTTTCCCTCGCAGCGGCTTTTTCAGAGCTTCTCCTCCTCCTGCAGCTGCTGCCCCGACCTCCCCTGGGCACATGTGGAGCTGTCCCGCAGCTCCGTGTGCTCCTGCTCTGCTTCCCTCCCTGCAGGGATGTTTTGGAGCTCGTTATCCACGTCCTGCTGGCTCCAGAGCCTCTCCAGGGCTCGGGAAGGGTTAAAGCTCTCAGCCTGCTGTGTCCTCACTCTGTTCCAGGTCATTTCTCAGGGTGGGGGCTGTGTTTGAGGGGCTGGAGCTGTCTCCGGGCCAGATTCCTGTGTGACATCGGATGAATCCTCACCCTGGCACCACATGGTCACTCGTTATCCCTTTTTTTTTTTCAGCTTTAGGCACCTGCAGGATCATTTGCAGAGCCTTAAATCTTCCCAGCTCTGTCATGTGAGGTTTTGTTTTCACCCAAACTATTCCAGAGCCAGGATGGGATGGATATTTTGATTTTTTTTTTTTCCCCTTGGAGCTGCTGATTTTTTTTTTTTCCCCCTGAACCATGCAGGCTGCTCCCCAGTCAAACAATTCCCTCCCTGGCAGCCGAGGCTGAGAGATGGATTGTCCCTGCTCTGCCACTCTGGGCATGGGGATTTTTCACTCTCTCTGCTCTGCAACCTGATTGTCCTCTGCTGTCACTGAATGATTATCCCTTCAGTGCCAGGGATCTCCATCTCACGGAGCACAGCTCACTGAACATCCCAGAGCTCACAAAAACCTCCAGTCCAAGGCAACAAATAATGACATCAGCAAAAAATAATCATCCCTGAGCAACCCAGAGCGAAACCAGCTGAGGAAACCCCAACCCTGAATGAAAACTGGGCTCAGCTTTTGTGCCCAAAAGAGCTGGGAGATTTTAAAGGCAGCAAAACTGCAGAGAATCCTTGTGAGAGAATCTGGAATCACAACAGAATTCCAGAACGGGGTTGGGTTGGAAGGGACCTTAAATCCCATCCTACTGCACCCCTCCATGGGCAGGGACACCTTCCACCACCCCAGGCTGTTCCAACCTGGCCTTGGGCACTGCCAGGGATCCACAGCTGCTCTGGGCACCCTGTGCCAGCCTTTCCCACCCTCCCAGGGCAGGATTCCTTCCCAATATCCCATCTCACCCTCCTCCCTGGCAGTTTGAAGCCATTCCCTCTTGTTCTGTCCCTCCAGCCCTTGCAAAGTCTCTCTCCATCCTTCTCTTTGCTCTCTTCAGGCACTGGGATGAAGCAGAACCCCTTAATTTTAATCTCCTTTGTTATATGTGTTTCATCTACAGGCTCCATCAATAATTATCAGTATTAATTAATTTCCCACAGCACTGAGCCCTTCTGAGTTTGCCCAGAAATGTTTCTCATCTATAAATGTGCAGGAAGGGACAGAAAGGGGAGAGCTAAAATGAATCCAACACAAAAAGTTCAGCAAGTGATGCTTTTAAAACCAAGAAAGGGAATTAAGATTGAGGCTGTGCCTCAGCTGTACCCCCTGCATCCTCAAGGGATTTTTTTTTAACCCATTTGTGATTTCATTGCTCTGTAACAGCTCCCACCACAAATCCCAGCCGACCTGGGGGGAGTTACAGCGTCCTGACTTGGGTTTGTTTGGAATTCCACTGCTGGAGGAGCCCAAGAGAACAGGTCAGGCTGGAAGGAAATCAATTCTTGGGGATTTTCTGAAGGCTCTAATGAGAGGGACAGTTCATCAAGGGCTGTTTTTACTGGAGAGAAGCCCCACCTGGTATTTTTGTAGGTTCAGTTCCCTACAGAAACGTGGAAGGACTCTGGATCTCTCCAAGACCTCAAGGGCAGAGGCTCCCAGAGCCTGATTTCACCCTCAGGAGTCAGAACTGTGGCAATAATCAGAAAATAGCGAGTGCAGGGACATCCACATTGCACCAGAAAGAAGATTTCCATCATTAAAGGCTTTTCCATCATTAAAGGCCAGCTGTGTCTCCAGTTCACTGCCAGGGTTGGAAACATCCAGCGAGGAAAGTTTGAATCCTTCATTTTTCAGTAATTTGGGCTTCTTGGAGCACTCTGAGGTGATGGGAGGGCTTTGAACACCTGCTGGAGCCCCATCAGGAGCACAGGGCTGAGGCTGTGCCAGATGAAAGCAGCGAGGGAGGAAAGAGGGGATCAAAGGCTCAGGATGAACCTCCCAGTGCTGTCCCTCAATCTCACAGGTGTGCCACTCCTCAGGGACCTCAGGGGCTGGAAGGATTTGGGTGTGAGCTGTAGAAAAGGAAGGGGAGGATCCCAAAGGAGTGGGATGTGCTTTATCCACGGTGGTGCTCCCGATCCCTGGGATGTGTGCAGATGTGGGAAGGAGGGAGCAGAATGAGCCATCAATCCCGTTCTTTTTCACGCCTGTCCCCGGCAGCCAACGCTCAGTAAACAGGAACTGGGTCATTCCCTCTCTCCAGAGGAGTTGGTGTGAGAGAAACTGCTAAAAAATAATTATTGCCACATGAGCCACTAGAAAATGCCTTTTCCAAGCAACCTCTGAGGATGCACGGGAACCTCTGTGGCTTTTCAAACTCAAAGGGACTTTGCTCAAGTTCCCTTCCAAAGGAAACTGCTTCAGCTCATTATTTGCAGACAGCATCTGTCACTTTTTCTATGCCAGTGGCTGCTGATGGTCCTCAAAGAACATTGTACAAATGTGCAGGCTGCTGTGTGCCGAGAAAGGGCTGCTATTATATCAATTTTCCACTTGAAAGCAGCAATAACAGCAAATAAAGCCGGAGCCACATGACTCTGCTGGATCTGGGGCACTCACGGAGCCGTTCACCCTCCCTGGGAGCTGGGGGAGAGCTCTGAGGGGCACAAACTGGTGCTGCTGCTGGGCAAGAACAGCCTGGGGACCTTTGGGGACCTGCCCGAGGAGCCTGTGCCACCTGCAGAGCCCCAGGTGACACCGGGTTTGTCCTTTTCTGGAGCCCACCCCAAAATGGAGCTGCTGTGGGATGGACACAGCCAGGCCATGGCCAGCCACCATTGGAGGGGTTCTGTCATGTGGGATGAGCAGGAACTGAACCCACAGATCCTTCTCCAGGTCTGGGTGACACCTGGCTGTGTCAGCCCTGTTCTGGAGCCCAAACTATCCCAAATTGCAGCTCCTGTGAGATGTGGGTAGGATGGACACAGCCAGGTCTTGGTCAACAGAGCATTGGAGGTGTCCTCTGCTGTGGGAGCAGCAGGAATGGAATCAAGAGCTCCTTCTCCAGGTCTGGGTGACACCTGGCTGTGTCAGCCCTGTTCTGGAGCCCAAACTATCCCAAATTGCAGCTCCTGTGGGATGTGGGTGCGATGGACACAGCCAGGTCTTGGCCAACCACCACTGGAGGTGTCCTTTCAGCAGGAACTGAACCCACAGCTCCTTTTCCACTTGGTGGGTGACACCTGGTTGTGTCTGCNTGATGGACACAGCCAGACCCTGGCCAACCACCATTGAAGGGATCCTTTCATGTGGGATGAGCAGAAACTGAACCTACAGCTCCTTCTCCAGGTCTGGATGATACCTGGTTGTGTCTGCCCTGTTCTGGAGCCCAACCCACCCCAAATTGCAGCTCCTGTGAGATGTGGGTACGATGGACACAGCCAGGTCTTGGCCAACCACCACTGGAGGTGTCCATTCAGCAGGAACTGAACCCACAGCTCATTTCCAAGGGCTGCATCTAAAGGAAGGATAAAATGGAATAATCTGCTCCTTTGGAAAGGTCAGCAATGGGGAAATCAAAGAAATTCTGGGTGAGCTCTGCCCCTGAGCACTTCCTGGCAGGTTGGTAGAATCCCCACGTTCCCCAGAGCAGGGCCCAGATCCCTCAGAGCGATCTCTGCAATTCAGAGCTGTCCTTTCCCTGTGGAAGAGAAATTGGAGCTCTCCCACAGAGGAGACACTTCAATTTCCACCAGTTAAAAAATCAGATTGCTGAACTAATGGTGCTGCAGGAGGAGGAATGAACCTTCTCCCTGTGCAAACAGGGGACATCATCTCCTGCCTTCTGACCAGGATCCCCAAAGTGGCTTTTCCTTGATGGGATGGCATGAAACACCCCCTGTGCAAGGAGCAGCATGGATTGAGCAGTGTCAGACCCCAAAAACCCAGCTGAAGGACAATCCCTGTCACCCCAGCAGCTGCTGAGCAGGGAAATGACCTCCCAGGGCACAGGGAGAGGTGAGAGCTCCTGAAGGAGCATCCCCTGGGAGCTGCCCCAGGAGCTGCTCACCCCATCCTGCTCCCAGGAGAGGAAGGGAAGGAGCTGAAGGCCAGAAAGCTTTGCCAAGTTTTGATCCTGCAGGAGCACGTTCCAGACACAGAGCCCTGACTCCTTAAAAAATGTTTGTGGAGTGGTTTTTTTTCTGAAAGGTTTGATTCACTTGGAATTTAAAAAGTGCATTTCGGTGTTTCCATACCGAACAGATTTCACACAGCATCTCCAGTTCATTGAAAAGGCCTTAAGCATCTGGGTGTTTTTTCAGAAGTTGAAAATTTCCTGTTGCAGCTCTGTCACAGCTCATCTTTTCCCGTTCATTATGTTTTGCTTAACCTTTTCGGATAAAAACGCCGTCATTCTCCCAGGGCTCCTGCAGCATTCTGATAGGAGCTGGCAGGTCTGGAGAATGCCTGTGGATGTCAGGGAACAACAATCCCACCCCCGTGGTGTCACACAGCAAACGGCCACTCCACGTGCTGGCCCTGCTCCAGAGGGATCCACTCTGAGGATTGGATTGTCCCTTTTAAAAACTCAGCCTAATTCTGCTCCTGTTAAAACCAGAATCAGCCTTGCTGCTGCCTTCAGCAGGGAAAAGATGGGATTGGTGGGCCCAGGGTGTCCTGCTGGAATAGCCAAAGGAGTGTGGGCAGCAGGGCCAGGGAGGGGATTGTTCTGAATCCCAGGAATCTCTGGGTTCTGAATCCCAGGAATCTCTGGATACTGAATCCCAGGAATCTCTGGATTCTGGCCAGGGAAGGGATTCTGTCCACCCGGAACAGTGCCCAGTTCAGGGTCCCCAACATGGGCAGGACAAGAGTGAGTCCAGAGGAGAGCTGGGAGTTGATAAAGGGACTGGAGCCAGGCTGGAGAGCTGGGATTGTCCAGCCTGGAGAGGAGAAGGTGGAGTGGAGACCTCAGAGCCCCTGCCAGGGGCTGCAGGGGACACAGAGAGGGACCTGATCAGGGACAGGACACAGGGAATGGGTTCAGACTGACAGAGGGGAAATTCAGGCTGGATGTTGGGAAGGAATTCTTCCCTGGCACAGAGGAGCTGTGGCTGCCCCCACCACCAAAGTCACCACCAATCCATGTCCTCAAGTGCCACATCCACACGTTTTTTGAACCCTTCCAGGGATGGTGACTCCCCCACCTCTCTGGGCAGCCCCTTCTCTTGCTTGGCAGCCCTTCCCACGGAGAAATTTCCCCAATATCCACCCAAACCTCCCCTGGCTCAGCCTGAGGCCATTCCCTCTTCTCCTGTCCCTGTTCCCTGGCTGTCCCCTCCTGGCAGGGAGCTGTGCAGAGCCAGAAGTTCTCCCTGAGCCTCCTTTTCTCCAGCTCAGCCCCTTTCCAGCTCCCTCAGCTGCTCCAGCCCCTTCCCCATCTCCATTCCCTTCCCTGACCTCATTCCAGCCCCTCAATATCTCTTATTCTCAACATCTTTCTCCTTCAGTCATTTATTTTTAGCCTGGTTTTTTTTATTATTTTTTTTTTTAAACTTCCCTTCCAGTGAAAGGACACCTGGCAGGGCTAAACACAACCAGGGTTTGCAGCACCAACACCTGCCCGGCTGTGTGTGGGGTGAGGAGGAAGGAGGGGAACAACACCGGGAATAACAGGCACCGGGAGTGTCGGGAATTCCCCCAAATCTTTGGGAAACGTGGCAAAATGCCCTTGGATATCCTGGAGAGTGGGGGATTGCTCCTGGAGCGGCTGGCAGCCGAGGATGATGCGGGTCTGTCTGCTCTAATTGGGTTTTTGAGCGCTCCGGGGGTGAGGGCTGGCTTTTCCCAGGGGATGTGGCAGCACAAGGGAGCTCTGGAGCAAAGCAGAGCATCTGCCGTGATTTCCATCGTGGTCACAACACAAACACAACAATCGGGACACAAACGCGCTGCCTGGGAGCCGGGAGAACGCCCCTAATGTGATAATGGCAATAATTACAGCCCTGCTGTTAATTGTGGCTGTGTGAGCGCAGGGCTGGGAGCAGGAGGGGAGCACAGCAGGTGCCACCAGCCCTGTCCAGTGTCCCCAGGTGTCCCTGCAGCTGGACTGTGGGACAGGAGCTGGGTGGGGTCACAGCTGTCACTGGGGGATTGTCCTGCCCACCTCACCTCTCTGAGCACTGGAACCCACACCTAAACCGGGAATTCCAGGGGGGTTTGGGTTTTTTTTTTTGTTGGAATGGAGGAAAATGGGCCAATTTCAACCCATCCCACCCTCAGCTGAGTGTCTGAACTCGGGCTCCAGGCCTGGCCCTGGGGCCACTGCAGCTCTCACGTGTTTAAATTGGGTGTAACAACACTTTCTGTGCCATCACCGTGGGAAAATGGAGACTTAGATGAAAGCCACACTTTTTTTTTTAATGCAAGTGATATTTTCAAGGAAAAAGCGGATTATTATTTTTTTTTAAAAAAATTTTTCTGCACTTGTTGCTATTTCCATCGTTTTATCCCCCGTGTCTTCTGGCTCGGTGTTTTTTATTCAGAAAAGCGCTTTGTGTGTGAGTGCCCACGTGCAGGCATCAATAATTGATGTTTTCTTGGTGGGATTGTTCATTACCCTCACCCTCCTCTGATTAATCCCCCGATTGTTTTTGGCATTAATGTGTCAATTAACGCATCACTGCTGGATTGGTCTGACCCCAAATTAACCCAGAGCAGGGGGAACTCTGGGACTAAACCGAGTGGAAATGGAAAATATTCTCCTTCTTCAGGCACATTCCCTGGCAGCAGCTCCAACCCAGCACTCAAGAACCCTCTCCAGCTTTATTGTCTCTGATGAGATCATGATTCAGACTACTCCAGCAGGATAAAAACCCTCGGGGATGGAGCTGGAGCTGAGGGCAGCCTTTGGTTGGAGAGGAATCCGGGTTTCATTCGCTCCAACAGAAAGGAAAAAATGCCAAATGAGCCCCTAAAAAATGGGGATGGAGATGGTGACAGCCTGGGCAGGGAGCAGGAACAGCCTCAGGGAATCCAGTGATTCACCCTGAAGGGTTTTGTTGAGGGAGTTTTGTGTGTTCAGGGCTCTTGCTCTGTGGTCTAAGACTAAAAAGTGGAAGGAAATAAGTTTGGGATGATCAGAGCTTTTGCTTTTTGATCTAAGAATAAAAAAGTGGAAGAAAATATGGACACCCTTTGGTCTAAGATTAGAAAATGGAAGAAAACATGGATACCCTTCAATCTAAGACTAAAAAGTGGAAGAAAACATGGACACCCTTTGGTCTAAGAATAAAAAGTGGAAGAAAATATGGACACCCTTTGGTCTAAGAATAAAAAATAGAAGGAAATACGGACACCCTTCAATCTAAGACTAAAAAGCAGAGGAAAACATGGACACCTTTCAATCTAAAGCTAAAAAGCAGAAGAAAACCTGGACACCCTCAGTGCCTCACCAAACCCTGCTCGAAAGCAATTAAATGGTTAATAAAGCACAGGCAAATCCTTGCCTTGTTGTTTTTTACTGGGAAAAAAAAAAAAGAAGATTTTTCTTTTTTCTTCCCTGAGTACTAAAAAAGTAAAAAGAGAAAACTCCACCTTGAGAGCTACAAGCAGCACGGGAGGGTTCAGCCTAATTAATTCCATTCCTCAAGTCATTATCACCCGGCAGCAGGTGAAGGGGAGCTGCGAGACAGAGTGAGAGCCAGGCTTTGGTGTTTAAACGGACCCTGAAGATTCCCAAAATCTCCTCTCCGAGAGGACAGGACACGGAGAAGGGATCCCTCTCCCCCAGCACAGAGGAGCAGGGGAAAGGAGGAAAGGGTTTGGAATTCTGCAGCACAGAATTGCTGAGATCACCACGCTGCAAATGTGCCTGGAATTCTCCTTTTCCACATCTGCCTCACACGGATGGGATGGGAACACTTCTCCACTTGTTGAATGGATTTTTAGGGGTTTTTTTTTCCTTTCGGTACCTGAAGGAGCTACAGGAAGGATGGAGAGAGATTATTTACCAGAGGTGGAGGGACAGGACAAGGGAGAAGGGCTTTAAATGGAAGGAAAATAGATTGAGATGGGATATTGAGGGGAAATTGTTCCCTGGGAGGGTGGGGAGACCCTGGCACAGGGTCCTGGATCCCTGGCAGTGCCCAAGGCCAGGCTGGAGCAGCCTGGGACAGTGGGAGGTGTCCCTGGGACAGGGGAAGGTGTCCCTGCCATGGCAGGGGTGGCACTGGGTGGGCTTTGAGGTCCCTCCCAACCCAAACCATGCTGGGGTTCTTTGGCTGCCCCTGTCCCCAGAGCACCCTGCCTTGTGCCCCCCCCCTCCCCTGCCACAAGGTCCTGCTGCCTCCTGCACCCCCAGCTGCCCTGGAATCCCACCAGGATGGGTTTGTTCAGTCCCTCAGCTCTGCTGGAGCTGGGGATAAACCCAGCCCAGAACAGGCAGAAAGGACACACCAGAAACCCGTCCCCATCACTCCTGCAGGGTTTGTTATCCTGATAATCTGCTCCTGGGATACACCAGAGCCCCATCTCCAGCTCAGCAGGGTTTGTTACCCTGAAGGTCTGCTCTTGGCACACACCATAACCCTATTCCCACCCCAGCAGGGTTTATTACCCTCAAGATCTGCTCCTAGAACACACCAGAACCCCATCCCCACTCCTGAGGAGCTGCTCACTGACTGGGAATGGTGTTGGGACCTTTCTAACTCGTTGATTTATCAGATGCCCTCCTGTGATTCCTGTTACAGCAGGTTTGTTATCTGAGACAATGCTGATAAGAGCTCTGGGACCCCAGGGCTGGCAGCACCCACGGTGGGTTAGCTCCACTCTCCTGGGACAAAATTCCTCCTCAAAGGGGTTTTGCACTCCTACAATGTTCATTCCTGAGAGCAAATCCCAAAGTTCCAACACCNGGGAGCAAATCCCAAAGTTCCAACACCAGTACTACACAATTCCTGTCCCTGCAGCCCTGAGAGCAGAGCTGCTCTGAGCTCAGCTGAAATGTGGAAACTCCAGGGGTGTCTGGGGCACTCAAACCCCCCTGGCTGCACAGGGAGCAGGATAAAGAGCTCCTGGAGTGACACCCAGTGCCCCTTGGACAGAAATCTCTGTAAACCAGAGCACCCAAGATCAGCAGCAAAAAAAAAAATAACCACGTGGAGCTGGGGTCAACATCCAGCCAAGATCAATCCAGGAAGGAGCCAAACACAAAGAGGAGGGAGGGAGAAGGAAGAGGAGCCAGGAATTTGCATTCCCACGGCTGAGGAGATTCATCTGCATTCCTAGTTAATAGAAGACATTAATTGATTCGTGTTTTTGGTTTTTTTTATGGCTGCACACTGAGCTATTTCTGTCTGGAAGGAGACACTCTTAAATGGAATGAGTCAGAGCAGACCTGTTATGTCACCCTGGGACCCTGAAAGACTTGTTAATAGCTCTGAAGAAATCCAGTCGCTTCACTGGGCTATTTTCTCTCCAGACATCAAAAGCAGAGCGAAAGGAGAGGAGTTCTGAAGGCCGAAAATGAATTTATTTTATTTTTTTTAACACGGTCCTTTGCGTTTGACAAATAGCAACAGGATAATCAAAGAGCTTTGCTCTTCACAAGACATCCCAGCAGGATTTATCCTTCCTGCTCAACAGCAGCTCCTGGAACGTGGCTAAGGGGAGTCCTGGCAGGTCCCAGCTCCTCAATTTGCTTCCTTCCAGATTGACTTTGCGAATCAAAAGAGAAGGAAAGAGTATTTTTTCATCTTTAAAATATTCAGAAAAAAATGGGGTTTTAACAGGGATTTTATTAAGGGAAAGCTAAGAGGAAGGAATTCCTCCCTGTGAAGGGGGGGAGGGACTGGAATGGATTTCCCAGAGGAGCTGTGGCTGTCCTGGATCCCTGGAAGTGTCCAGAGATGGGTTGGGCAGGGCTTGGAGCAGCCTGGGACAGTGGAATGGATTATCTTTATCTTCCCTTCCAATCCAGGCCATCCTGGAATTCTGTGACATTCCTCCAAACCTTTTTTTTTTCCCTCCAAAAGCACCTGTCCTCTAGACAGGAATAAACAAGGCTCTTCATTATAAAATAAAACTGTAATGGCCCTCCAGATGCCACCAGGGCTGCTGTGACACCTCCCGGTGGCTCTGCCCAAGGAGAGGGTGACAATTCCTGGGATGGAGCCAGCCCAGCAGCTGAGAGGAGACATCCTGCAAGGATCTCTTTCAATCTGTGCTGCACGCTTTTCAAGAGCACTTTTCCAAACAGTAATTTTGTTTTACAGCAACGGCGAGAGATTAGTAAATTATTTAAAGTAATGGGAGGAAAAAAAAAAGCCAAAAAAACCTGTAAACATGCAAGTGGCTCTTTTTAAAATGGTAATTTCTTGAGACAGCTTAGCTAGAATCTAAATACCTTTGGCAGATTCAGTGCCATCCACTTTTCACTGAGGAATCACATCAGCTGTGAGGTGGCACAGACATCACCGGGTCCCTTTTGGCCACAAACTTTGTCACTTTGCACGGATGGACCCAGTCAGAGTGACAAAAATCCATCCTCACAGAGCCCCAGCTGTGCCCTCAGCCCCCTGCCAGCCTCCCCACCTTCCCTCTGGGCAGGCAGGGAGGGAGGCTGGAGCTCAAACCCACAAAAGCTTTGTTTCTCACCATTAGGCCAAAAATATCGGTGGGGAAAGTCGACAAATCGAAAGCATTTGTCATTTCTGTTTCCCTGGTGACAAAAAGAAAAAAAAAAAAAATTACAAACCCCCCCCCCTCTGGTTCTTTGCAACCCTGCAGCTCGTGGGCTTGTCCATTTTATGGTGATATTTGGTGCTGTCTTTGGTTCAGAGCAGCACAAGGGTGGCAGGGACCTGTGGAATGGGCCTCATCCTCCTCTGGAAAATGAAATCTCTTCCCCAAAAAGAGCTGGAATCTCTTTGCCTCCCTCCAGGTAGGAAAATGCTGCTCATGATGGAATGAATGCCTGGTTGGCCTCACCCTATGGAGGAAGGGAGAGCTGTGCTTCATTTCCCCTCTGCCAGGCAGGAACCGTCCCTCCCAGCACTGGTGATGGCACTTCTGCTCTTTCCTGCAGCTTTTATTTCACTGTTGCTGCCCTGGACAGGTTTTGTAGCTGGTGGGCATCAGAGGAGCCCATCCAAGGGTTCAGTTGTTCTGCAGAGCAGGAGCCCCTGGAGTTTCCACGTTTCAGCTGAGCTCAGAGCAGCTCTGCTCTCAGGGCTGCCTGCAGGGACAGGGATGGTGCAGCCCCGGGGTTGGAACTTTGGGATTTGCTCTCAGGAATGAGCATTGTAGGAGTGCAAAACCCCTCTGATGGGGAATCCCTCACCCCAGGAGGGTGGAGCTGATCCACCGTGGGTGCTGCCAGCCCTGGGGTCCCACTGGGAACATTGGGAGCCTGGGTTCCTGCTGAGCTCTGCTGCCACTGGGTGCTTGTCACCAGCCCATGTTTGTCACCAGCCCCTGTTTGTCACCAATCCATGATGTTTGTCACCATCCTGTGTTTGTCACCATCCCATGATGTTTGTCACCATCCCATGTTTGTCACTATCCCATGTTTGTCACCATCCCATGTTTGTCACCATCTCGTGTTTGTCCCCATCCTGTGTTTCTCACTATCCCATGTTTGTCACTNTTGTGTTTGTCCCCATCCCATGTTTCTCACTATCCCATGTTTGTCACCATCTCGTGTTTGTCCCCATCCTGTGTTTCTCACTATCCCATGTTTGTCACTATCCCATGTTTGTCACCAGCCCATGTTTGTCAGCATCCGGTGTTTGTCACCATCTCATGTTTGTCACTATCCCATGTTTGTCACCAGCCCCTGTTTCTCACTATCCTGTGTTTGTCACCATTCTGTGTTTGTCACCAGCCCATGTTTGTCACCAGCCCATGTTTGTCACCAGCCCATGTTTGTCACTCCCTGAGCAGTCCAAGCAGGATTTCAGGAGCTGCCCCAGGGTGTGGCAGCACAATAATTAAAAGTCAAACGATTCAGGCTAAAATCCCCAATTTTTAGATGCTAATTAACACGAATCTCATCTGTCTGGGGTCCCTATGACCAATGTCTGGGCTGTGAGAAGGGTTTGGATCCCCGGGGGAAGGAGGAGGATGTGGGGCAGGGAGCAGCCCCAGGCGTGCGCTGCCCTCCTGTTCTCCCTGCCAGGATTTTCTCCTCCCTCTGGAGTTTTGACATTTGAGGCCCAGGGCCCACCCAGCAAGAAAAGCAGAGGGTTTGGAGCAGAGAAAAGCGATGTCCTGACGTGTTTATCCCTGAGCCAATCCATCCCTGCAGCACGAGGATGTGAGCAGACACAGCTCAGGGAAGGTCTGAGCAGCTGGAGGCTGATGGACTCCGTGCCACCTCTGGAGGGATTTTATTTGTGCTTTCAGGAGAGAACCACAAAGGCACCAATAAATCCACCTGCTCTGGGAAATTGTCCTCGATTCTGCTGCGCTCGGGGTGGCCAGAGGAGGCTGATTACAGGAACATTGTCCCTGCTCCAGAGCTCCTCAGGGAGAGG
>VWYP01011749.1:0-39944 GCA_013400435.1 Pycnonotus jocosus
AATTGGTTTTGAGGTAATGAGGGAAAGTATCAAAGCTTTGTGTTTTTCCTCTAGAAAATCAGATTCCAGAGGCTTTTCTGGGAATGGTTTTGTAATGTCTATTGGAAGTAAATGTATCAATTCACTGTCATAATTTCTGTTAATTTCACTAATTAGGGATATGAGATTAAGCTTCTTACTAGGTTTCTTCTCTCAATCTTCAATTTGACAGTCAATATTCAGAACTTTTCCACTTGTAATCTCAAAAAGTTCATAACACGGATTAACATAATGTTGTGGTTTGACACTGGCCAAATGCCAGGCACCCAGGAAAGCCAGTCACTCACTCCCCTCTGCAGCTGGACAGAGGAGAGAAAATTTAACCAAGGGTTCATGCGTTAAGAACCAGGAGATCATTCATTAAATGCCATCACGGGCAAAACAGGCTCAACTTAGATATATGAAATGAATTTGTTACTCACAAAATCAGAGCAAGATAGTGTGAAGTAAAATAACCCCTCAAAAATACCTTTGCCCTCTGTCCCTGTAGCACCTCCTGCTCCTCCTTGTCCACTGACCTTGGTGTTTGCAGAGTTGCTGTTCTCACTCCACTCTTCTCTAGTTGCAGTTGAGACTGCTCCACAGCTTTTATTTTGATTTTTCCTCAAATCTTTTATCACAGAGGCATTACCACCGTTTCTAATTGGTCCAGCCTCGGCCAGCAGCCTGTCCATCTTTGGACCCACCAGCAATTGCCTCTGCTGCACATGGAAGAAGCTTCTAGAAGCTTCTCACAGGAGCCACCCTGTAGCCCCCCGACTGCCAAAAGCCAGGCCATGCAAAACCAATGCACAGAACTACCCATAAAAATGGGCAAAACACAGGAGGCCTGTGCTGAGTTTTTGAACTCTCACAGAATTGTGCCTGTTGGGCAAAGTCTTGCTGTCCCACATCAGAATGGTAAAGTTGTTTCACCGAACAGTTTCACACAGTGCTTTCTTGTAGGTCACTTCTGGTCCCTTTATGCATGTGCTTTTAATGATGTTTTCTTGCTAATGTCACCCAAAGCCAAATTTTTGGGTAGATTCTGAGGAAACATGTATGGCCAGCCCCATCCCACGCAAAAATGACCAGGCTGGGTCTGAGTAAGAGATGGAATTATGCAAATGTTCCCTCTTTATCTCTGAAGAAAACCACTGTAGGCTAAAGTAATTCTGTAAAGATCCAGAAGTATGAAGTTTAATTATTGCAATTACACACCTGAAACAAAAAGTTCTCTAAATGACCTGGGGGATTGAGGGTTTGGTGTGGTAGATGATTAGATGCCAGACTAATCATGGTGATGTTTTGGTTCCTTAGAGAGCTAGTAATTTCAAAGTGAAAGGCTCTGTGTTTGTTGTTGCATTTACAAGTGGTGTTATGCTTATACATTGCAGTACAGCTTGATCCTCACACAATTGGCTGCATACTTTGGAAGCTTGTGGGATTGCCTGGTGATTAATATATGTAATAGATAGAAGATTATGACATGCTTAATAAACTGATTATTTATAATGTAGGAGATAAGACATTGTTTGGATTTTCCGAGTCAAGCTGTTGGATGGCTAGGAAGTACTTAGTATTACAGCCAGGCTGTGATTTGGTGCCTTCCTTCCTCCAAAAGAGGCTTTGCATTCTTTTTTCAGGTCTTGATTAATCACACAAAACAAGCTGGTTATACTAATATATGGTATGTTAATAAGGCTTCATCCTGTTTTATCTCATATTAAATTAGTTTGTGCGGTGAATGATAGGTCTTTTAGATGAATTAAACCCGTTCTTTCAAGATCCATTATTTGTTGGCTGTGATTTTTTAATTCAAATAAAAGGAGTTGTCTTATTCTCTTACAGAGATAACACAAACCTGGTTTAAAACTAGTTGAGGGCAGTGGCAAAGTACTTTCCTGCTGGCCTTAAGGTGTACAGGAAACTCAAAATAGTCTGAGCACCCCAGGAACATCCTTAATTTCATTCTCCATCCTCTAAATCAGTATATTTTTCCTTTATAAATCATCATCTCTGGAAAATGCAAATGCTTCACTGAGGAGCTGTGTGCAGAACCACAGGTGGAAGTGGAGGGTGTGTGTGCTCTTTGTGTTCTCTGTTCAGAACTTCTCTCTTGTGTAAAAAATATAAAACATTTGTCCAACTACTGTGGCTTGTTCCTGAGCTGAAGAGGTCACATGTAATTAAAATGTGATAGAAAAGTCTGTTTTATTTCAATTTGTGAGCAGAGAACAACTTTAATAAACTACACTGTGCCCTGCCTCTGGCAGCAGAGGTGGCTTCAGGAATCCCTGTGTCACCAGACCTCATGCTAGGGAAACCTGTCCCACACATTGTGCTGACAGATTTTGGCAGGGCTAAAATACAACCTGAATCAGAGGAAATATAAAGGCTGGGAAAGAAATTTGTTTCTTGAAGGTTACTCTGAATCTAGAAGAATTTGCTGATTTAATTCATTGAGCAGCTACTGAACAAGTTCTACTGCCAAAAGTAAGGAGGCTGAAACTCTTCCAGGAAAGTTAGGAGCATCAAGGAAGGAACTTCTTGAGCTGGTTTTCTTTGCCTTAAGCTGCTTTTCTCTTTGTTTGTTTGCTGGTTGTAGTAGTAATGGATTTTTTTCTTAGATCAAATGAGAGAAGGCAAAGATTTGCGGAATACACTGCAGGTAGGAACACTGGAAACATTTATGTACATTTCTGGATACATTGCTAGCCAAGTTTGAAGCTTAAAGTAAACTGCCTAGGCCTAGATTAGTTTTATTTCTTACAGACTTTTCCTCTTTTTTTCCCCAAACTGTAACAAATTGTTAGATATCAGAGCAAGCATCACTGAGTTGCCCATTGAGCAACCAGTCCAGAGCTTTTGATCCAAAGATTTCCTCTGCTAACTTCAATGAACTGGAAAACAAGCTTGGCAGGCAGAAACTAAATTAATGTCACAAAGTAATGCTACTTTCCATAAGTATAACCTTATCATTTGAGTGCATGTGCTCTTTCAATTATCTGTAAAGAATTCTGCTCCTCCAGAAGTTGAGCATCAATTCTTACATGACAAGCTGGTTGTGAAGCTCTTTTCTGAGAACTGGGTTTGTGCAACAGAATCATGAAACATTAGTCATGATTGCTTCCAGGTTTCTTGATGTCATTAGGAAATTGGTTTCTCTTATTTTTAATTCAGGCTATTTAGCAGTAGGTGGCATCCTACTTTAAGGTTAGAGTGAACCGTAGGCTTCCTAGCATATGTTGTCATTCAATCTAGAAAGTTCTTAGAATTTCTTTTCTGTTTGTACTTGTGTGCAGTGTTACCAAGGAAAGACTTTTTTTGTCTTAAAGTAAACAGGAACGTGTATGAGTTCTGATGAGAGTACTATATACTGGAAACTTGCTAGTACCATGCAGTGAAAGTTCTAGTTGAAATTGAATTTGGAATTTCTTTTGCAAGACTCAAAACAGACCTTTTTAAATCAGGAGAGATGAGCAAAATCAAATTATTAAAGGCTTTTCTGAGAAGCTGGATTGGTTTTCAGCTTTCTCGGATGCTCATTGTGTTCTGTCTGCAGTACCAGTGGGAAGTGAAAATAATTAATCCTGAAAATTAGATTGAATGGCTGTTCAAAGCAATAAAAGGAAGGAAATTAATTGCTAGTATTGATATACTATCCTTAAGTCATCTCACTCAATATCACAAAGTGTCAGATTATGTGCTTAAGTAGAAGCTAGTGAAAAAATATAACTCAGATGTGTTTAATGGAAAAAAATCTAAAACAAAGTTTTGAGAGGAAAAGAGTTAGTGGTGTCTCTAAGTGATAATGCAGGAGGAAATTGGGGATGGTGGGAGTCTTGGGAAGTGGATGACAAAGAAATTGATCAGTAACTGAAGCTGGTTTTGTGAGGTTTTAATATGCTTCACCAGAATCCCTGTGACTTGGATTAGCTATTCTCGTTTCAGACTCAACAAAGGTTGTCAGAGCTGCTTTAGCAGCCTCCAAAAAGGCTCCTAACTTCATTTTCCTGCCTCCCAATCCCCCTCTGGGGTTTTTGTGTATAGAAATACACTTTCAGTAGAAGTGTAGATTGCTGAGGTATCTCTGAGAGTGTTCTTTGAAATACCAGTGCTCACTCATGTTTGAATGGGAACTACCAGGAGTAGGCAACATTTGAGACTCAGTGTCCTGAACTGGGCGAGGTACCTCTTTTATTTTAGTATGTATTTATTTGTATGGATTTGAGCCAGGACAGATTTACTTAACAGCTGCTCATTCTCTTTCTAATATGATAATTGCATCATGCTGAAAAGGAAGAATACTCAGTGCTTAAATGTTTTTGTGTATCTGGCCCTTGTGATGCAAATAAGCAGCTTTTGTAATATTCAAAATCACATGGGTGCTCAACATAAAAATATTTCATTTATTGTCTAATCTTTTCTCTTTAAGCTGATCACTTAGATTTTGCATAAGAGAGCAGCTCTGTTTTAATAAGTGGTAAAAGATTTAAGCCTTGTTAAATGTTCCATGAAAATGTACAAAGACATAAAAGGTGTTTAAACGTTAGTTTGATATGAATTGTGTATTTAACTTCATTATAATAACTCATTTGCTTAACATCATTCATGTACTTATGTAACCACCTGAATGTGGGCTGTGGAGAGACAGGTTTATTGAAAGAATTTTTATGGCACACGCTTTCGTCTCAGTATTTCTACTTCTGAAAGGAAAATGTTACAGTTACATGATAGATCTTGGGCCAAAGCACCTTGGGTAGTGCTGTCTCTACAGTCTGCTTCATTACTGATGTCTTTGTGAAATAAATCACTTGCACATTCAATAATAAACAGTAACACTGAGTTACATGCTGTTCTGTACTGCAGATGTAGCCTTGCTGATGTTACAGAGTGTTTGGCGAACAGGGACTCCTGAAATAAAATGCCTTCTTCTTTAAGTTTAGTTCTTACTAATTTACCATCCATAATCTAATAGAAATGGGTCATGGGAATTTCAGCATTTGTAGGCTGTATAAAAAGTGAAAATAATGATGAAGAACGTATAGACTCAGTTGCTGTGAGATAACACAAGTGCAAAGCATATAAGGAGAAAAAACGCCCCAATTTTAGTGTCAATTTTATATTTAGACCATAGCTGGAAATATTGTGTTTATCTTTTGCCAGTTTCAATCGTTACATAATTGTTGAAACTCTAGGTTTTTAAGGAAAAGAATGGATTGTTAGCTTAACAGCATCTCAATAAAACTGCTAAAAAAAGATCCTTTGCTAAAATAATTCTGTGTGCATCTAAAACTTAGTTATTAAAGCTGCAATACAGCCAAGTGAATTATCTAATCAAGTCTGGATAGTATTTTTTAGGGTGGGTTGTTTTGTTTTGTTTTTGTTTTGGGTTTTTTTTGTGTGTTTTTTGTTTTTTTTTTAATGTTCATCTGATTTGGGTCCATGACACCTGCAGTGACAGCAATAGATCCAGTGGGAACTCACAAAATGTGTATGCTTTATAACGTTTAAAGCTAAGGACTGGAAGCTGTGTTGTATCCCCAGTGCCATCAGTATAATTATACCAGCAAAGACCTAGGCTTTTAGTCTATTCAGGAGCTCTAAAACATATAAATAACCAGGTCATGCTGTGGCTGGAGGCAAACATTGACCACAGTCCTGGAAAAATGCATGTTGAGAGTTTAATACTTGAGTATGCTTATCTTACAAAATACACTGCAGCAAGTGCTAAAGGTATTTCACTTAATGGAGCTTAATGTTAAGCATATTACCAGTCCTATATTAGTATATGTTTTAAGTGTTTTGCTGAATTAGCTCTGGAGAACATTAAGCTTGTGCTTACAGTACTAGAGCATTGATTCAAAGTTCTTTTTCAGAAAAGTAAGTGTAGGAAAAAAGCATGTACTTACCTAAGCATAAGTTGTATTCAAAATATTTGCAAGTCATGTATAAGTGGGTTAAAATATGCTCATACATGCTCCTTTCCTGTAATTCAACATGTAGTCAGTAAAAATATTAATTTGAACAAATTTCTGCTAGTTATAATATTCAGAGTAGCATATTGCTCAATTGAACTGTGGAAGTGGAGGCACATCTAGGTGTGAAAATAATTTTTAACCCTTCTACCACACGTCTATAACCCCAATCCACATGAAAGATAGAACTGGTAGATATCAACCAGCAGGTCATTAGCTTGTATTTTCTTTTGAGGAAGCAGTTGGTTCAAACTAATATTTCAAAGCATGTTTTTCAAGTTGATTCTTTCCAGAATCTTTCACGTGCTTCTTTTATTCTCATTAAAATTTCTTCATGTTACTTGAGGTAAGGCTGTTCCTTCAGTGATGAAATTACACTGGAGGATAAGGGCTCAGATCACGTAGGAGGCAAAGGCCAGGCTTCCAAAGTGTTTAGGGTCTGACTGCATCCTCCTTCAGCAGCTGCTGCTGGATGGCTGAAGAGGTTCCTGCCCCCATCACTCATCTCAGCTGCCTGCTGACTCGTCCAGCATTGCCTGGGATGGTGGTCCCTGGAGCAGCCTGCCTCACTCACATTTATCAAAATGGGCTGGATAAGCAAGGTGAAGGAATGATTTCAGGGAGATATTAAGACTGAGGCCAGGGAGAATGGATGTCCTGATGGCTATAAGTAATTTGCTTCATGCACAGTGGGAAAGAAAGTGAGAACCACTTCTCATGCTTCCATTGGGACTTACAGAATAAACCAAATGATCCTCAGGAGGCAAAAGTACACAAAGCAAATAAACCTTTGTGTAAATCTTCTGTGTTTCCCATCTTCTTCTTTAAGCACCTAAAAACCTTTAAATTTTGATCTTTAGTTGTTAGTACCTTGAACTCAATGTTTTACCTGACCGTAATTGAAGCTTGAACAGGCTGAAGCTTATCCTTGCCCTTTATTTTAGTCAATATGATATTGAGATCTCAGCTGAGATATGAGAAGATTCTCTACTGTAGTTCTTTAATTCTCTAATATATTAGTCACAAAAAGCTTTAGCAAAGATACAAATATTCTAAAGATAAACAAAAACTAAATTGCAAAAATTATTTCATGTTTACTTCAGAGTAAGAAAGTGTGGTAATACATCATGGGAAATGCAATAGTTTTCTGTGTTTTGGTTTAAAGAATATGAAAATCCAAATGCAGTATTACATTTTGTGCTATTTTAGGCAGGATAAGAGGCCCAAATATCAGAGGTGTTAGATTAAGCTTGCTACTATGTGAAATTGAATGAGATGAACTTTTAAGAGAACGACATCGATATTTAGCAGCTATGACAAATGTAGAATATTCATTCCAGTCTGGAAGTGTACTCAAATATGCAAATATTCCAAATTTGGAAGACACATTCAGAGTTTTGAAATTATATGTTTGTGAAGAACAACAGGATTAGTCAAAAGTTATTACAATAAATCTGAGAACCACAGTATTCATAAATTCATAATTCATGAATTCATAATTCATAAACTTCACAGATCTTGTCAAAGAGAACCGAATTAATTCCAAAGGCAGGTTGGCAGTTACTAGGGGGCAACTTAGACTTTGCATTCTGTTTTTCTCAGAAAAAAACTAAATGAAAATGATAGAATAAGAAAACAGGACTCCTCTTTTTACTTATCCAATAACCTACTATGGCCTGTTGATTGTCAAATGCTTGGTTTTCATGTTTACCATATGTTATATCAGTTACATCACTATAATCCTTGGATTTTTCAGCAGGCATGTTCAGGGACTGCTCACTTATTTTTTGTTATAATAATTCCTTTTGTCTTGTAACTTAAACAAACCCTCTAAACCCTGGTTTCTGCAATAATTATGATCAGGTTGTTTACAAGTTGTTCAAGTGTTCATTCTGCAAATAGTTTATCATAAAATATATTAAAAAAAAAAAACTATACATTTTGACAATTAGGAAGAAAATAGCGAAGTGCTTATCTCAACTGCTAAAAGAATATAATGATCTAAAAACCACTGTGATTATTCTCTGCCCAGGGCAGTAAACTCTAGAATGTTCCAGCTGTAAATTTATCTTTTCAACCATTTACAGATCATAGATAATATCTGTTTCTCAACCTGTCTAGTAAATATCTGACCAAATTTTTAATTAAAAAACAGCTGTTTAGGTTGCAGGAGCCCAGAACTTTATTTGGAAAGTATATTTTAGCAATATTAAATTTACATAGGAAGGTTGTAAGCTAATACCAATAACATCATAAACTGCATCTACATGCTAACCTATGCATATATAGCTTCAGACAAATTGGATGATAGAAGTCTGAAATACCCAGCCCTTAATTTTCCATATTCATCTTCTGACAGATGAGCAGATAGTGGAGATATACATACAGATCATTCATAATGTTCATATATTTCTTAGTTCACTTGAGTAAAGTTGTGATGCTTATTTTTTGTGAGGCTTTTGATTGTTGTTTCCTGCAGATAACCTGGTAGAACAACTTAACTAGAAAAATGGTACTAAAAGGTAGGAAAATTAATTCTGTTCAAATGTTGAATTCCAAACTGGATGCTTCAGCTCACTCTGCATTTGATTCCACGTTATTTGATCCCACTAAATTGCTAGATAGAATAATTCCCACCTTTGCTGTTTGACACTAGATCAAATACGACTGTGGTCGCAGGTTTCTATTCCTTAGTATGAAACAAATTAATTTGGTTTAAACCTTAATCTGAAGAGGTTTTTCATCCAAGCAGCAGAATAAAATGTTATTTCTTGGAAAATAAATGCTCTTCAGAACACCTGGGAAACCTTTTCCATGGCCGAGAAATCTCACAACCATACTTATAAAGCGCCCGTGGATTTTATATTGTTTAGTTATTATGAGCTTGGAAGAAGCTGTGAGCTTTTTTCGGGACAATGGCTACATGATCTATTTTAATGTTTTAATTTCAGCTCTTCGTGGGACAAAAAGTGCTGACACAAATTCTGTACTGAGCTTTAAACTGCACTGTAACAGCAAATGCCATCCTAGATAAAAGATTAGTCTTGGAAATTGTACCAAGAATACACCAACCAGTCTATGCAAAAAGGATAAGGATATTAATTCAACCTGACTAGGGAGTAGATTATACTATAAATAGGACTCTGAGGCTGCATCTACTGCAAGGCTGGTCATTTCCATTGAAATCCATTGCATGTGTATTTGCCCTAATCCTGTAATATGATCCTCAGTCTAATCCTTACACATACCTATTATGCCATACTAATTTTCCTGTGCAGAGAGCTCTGCATACCTGAGGCTTTGCTTGCTCAGATCCACTGTGGGATCAGAGCACTGCTTATAAATGGAACATATAAAAGTATATGGAAGATTTTATACAGAAATTAAGCTAATAGAGGATTGACACCCCTGAAATACCAAAGTCTCTGAAATATTGAAAAATATTGTGACAGATCAAAATCTAAATTAAAACAAGAATTCTTCAGGTTCAAAGTGTCATGCGGACTATTTTGCAGTGTATTTTGGAGCTAACTGGATTTCAAGATTCATTTCTTCAGACATAGACCAAAAATAACCTGTTTCTGCCCTGTTGGGGGCTTGCCAGAAGAAGAGCACATACAAATGAGAAGTGTGTGATTGCAGCATAAAATTCCCTTTAATCCTGATTTTCACATCCTCACAACTGTTTCAGTTACAGACAAAACTGCTGTATTTTTCTTTTTTCTTTCTTTTTTCTTTCTTTTTTCTTTCTTTCTTTTTTCCTGGCCTCTGCATGATTAATCATTGTTTGAATCTTGCTGTTCATTCTTAGACCTGGTGCGCATCCCACTCTTCTCTCCCTTGATTTCATCTCCTCCTACTTAAACCCTGTTTGCCTGTTGTCACGCGTGTTGCACAACAGATTTAGTCTAAAGCTCAGTCCTGTGCCAAACATGGTCACTTTCACCTGTTAGATGTTTCCTTATCTGTCTACTTCTGTAGGATTTCTTTGCAAATTCTTTGCATTAGTCATTGAGATTCTTTTTCTCAAAAACATCTTTCCTGGAGTCTTCCTTCTCTATCTCTACCCCTTTGCAGTGTTCCTCTTTGAAAATGGCTAATTCAAAGTACACATTCAGAGTAGACACATTTATGAAAATCTCTCCAAAATAAGAGAGTAAAAAATACGTTTTTCTAATAAGGGTGAAAACAGGGTAGCTTGTTTAATTTATTTCTGAAGATTTGGGGAATCTTCTAGCTAGAGGAGATGTTTCTTCTAGAAACATTTCTTCTGACTACTGAACTATCTACTGGTTCTTCTGCTTAAATGGCCTCATGAGAAGAGCAACTAATGAAACTCTTATTAAGATGGAAAAGAAGTTGATGAGTTGAAGAAGATTAAAAAGTAAATCAATTAGTATTAAGGCTGATCTGTTACAGCCTTGATGGATCAAGTTAGACCCTTGTTTCTTAATTACTTGTAGTTTAACTGTTGTCTTCTGAAGAACTTGTTATGTAGAAGTAAGATTTTCTGCAAAACAAAAGGCTGTGGAGGATTTCTTGTGTTTTAGGGGTTTTCAATTTATTTTTAAACAATCATGCAATTGATTTAAGTGAGAGGAACATTCAGTTTTCACTGGTATAATAGAAAAGTTATGTAACCTGAACTGTAGTTAACAAAAGTTTTATTTAAAATCTGTGGAAAATGGCACCTTTCTTATATTTCTGAAAGGATGTATGTGTTGCATATTTTTACCAATTTTACCTTGTCTTGATGCAAGGATTCTTGAAGAAAGTCTAACCCACTTTAAATATTTTTTAAATCAGTACTTTTTTCTTTTTTTTTTCCCCATGTCCCCTTCACTCCTTCTCCAATTAGGAAAAGGTATTATTATATTCAGTGGTCTGACAAATTTATTATTACTTCAGCTAACTCTTAGCAAAACACTTGATCTTGGTGAGTCTATACTTGTACTAATAAATCATCTTGGGGTTTTTAAAGTGCATTTACACTTTATAGACAGATATTTTGGAACTATAGTAGTGTATTCTAGAGTTAAATATGTTTTCTCTAACAATTTTGGAATTTTCTTAAGCTACTGCTTATGACACATTAATGATATATCAAATACCCTTATCACTGTGATTATTGTATTTACAATCATCTATGGCAAAGATTAAAGACCTCAAGATACCTTTAAAGTATATGTCACTTAAAGTCACTTACTATGTGAATTGAAGGAGAAGGTACATTTGACCTGCCACAAGTATTAATCCTGAATCATTTCTGTGTAAAACGAAGCTAAAAAAAATTAAGTTCACATCACCCAGTTATTGTTTAGATATTCTGAAAGGCACTACAAAACATGCTGATTATAGTCATGTAATGGGGAGAACTTCAGCTTTCCCCGTTGCGAGTTTTCTAAAGCAAAACTTAACATCTGACTTAAGTTATTGCTGTTTACTTCTGCAAAGCATCACTTGCCAATAGCACCTCAGAGAAAATGTGCTGTTACTGCTAACACCCAAACAAGCCATATAATTGAGTGGTATTCATATTTATCATCAAACTCCCTAAACATCAGAGAATTTTCACCTATGTCTCTCCAGGAGGACTTTTTTAGCAGATTAATTGGACGTCAGATCTAATTTATATATTAATATAAAGGTCTATTAAAAGTAC
This sequence comes from Pycnonotus jocosus, assembly GCA_013400435.1. Classification (NCBI taxonomy): domain Eukaryota; kingdom Metazoa; phylum Chordata; class Aves; order Passeriformes; family Pycnonotidae; genus Pycnonotus; species Pycnonotus jocosus. The sequence continues at coordinate 11,662 of VWYP01011749.1, forward strand.
ATACATCATAGCACTAATTTTTATATCTTTATGATATGAAGTGATTAGAAATACTTGTACGTTATGACCTTGGAATTTTCCAATACTTTTAACTTGGTTTAGACATTAATCTTATCTTTTGAGATATGAGATTTTCACTTTTTAAAATGCAGTAAAATCTAAGAAAAGAAGGAATAAGACCCAGTGATGCCATCCAGGCTTTTTATTAATGAATTCTCTGTCAAGGCAATTGCACTGAGAAAACTGAAGATGACATCTAGTGCAGAACTATTCTGTTTCCTTCTGTGTTTTCTGTGTCTTGGTAGTCTTTCGTGACTTGCAGTGATTTGTAACAAACAAAGTTGCAGTCACTTCCTGCTCTCTTGTCACTTCATGGATGGTCACTAAAATCTTAATTCAAGTCAGCACCACAACACTGCTAGGGACCAGCAGAGCTGTGCTGCTTAATTCTTTCAGCATTATCTGTGGTGCTTTGCAAGTCAGAAATATCAATAAAGTAAAACCAGCTGGCGTGTCTTATCCTACTCTTTATTGCACTGGTGCAAGTCAGGGAAAATATGGCTGAGTCATGAGAGTTATTTTGGTGATGTTGAAGCCTCTTAAGCACAATATCAACTGTGCTGAAAAATATTGGATAAGGAACAGAAGAAATTATTTTAGCCTGATCTAGTTTAAGGATTTTAAAATAAGTGTATTATGAAGGAATTTGTTCTGTCTTTGGATCTGCTTTTTAATAATGGTATTTAGAATATGATCATGAAATTTAGATAGCTATTTCCCAGTGTTCAGGGGATATCTGTGTTGAAGTAGGGTAGCACAATTTCTAATTAACTTGGAGGGATCTGTGGGAGGAATCACTTTTTACATCTGCATGTAGGAAGATGATGTTTAAGGCTTAAGAGAAAATCCCATACCTAGAGCTGTGCTTGTGATTATTCTGTATTCAAAGCATCCTTCTATGTCTCTTATACAATCATTATCACCTCTTAAACTTTTGGACTGAGTTCTCCTTTATTTTCTGTGAGCACACTCTTGACTTGCAAATAATTCTGATATTGTACTATTTGAATTCAAGCAGATAAATGGTACCGGATTACATTTTATAATGAAAATATTTTGAACTTTAGGTCATGAATAAGTGAAGTCTGGTGTTACTATAAAGAACATTCTCAACAGCTATTTTGATATTCCCTGAATTCATTCCTTTTCAAAAGAAAGAATTTGGAACAAAATTAGCACTCATTAACAGGTGAACTGAGTTGGCCACTTTTTTGAGATGTAGAATGATCTAAAACATCCTTTAATATCAGCATTATCTCTAATGCCACAGTGAGGGGAAAAAGGCTTATGATATCTTTCACACCCAGGAAACACAAAATAAACCGTTACAATGCCTCAATCTCTTCTGAATTTAGCTTTCTTTTTATTTTTATTTTACTGCAACAATTTTAAGAAGATAATTCTGTTCCTATTTAGTTAACTCTAAGGTTTGTCACCAGAATTGTAGGGGAGCTGTTTTTTTAAAATTTTTATTTAACATTAATACTACTTTTTTGATGGTTTTGGCTTTCGTTTGCTGGGGGTTTTGGTTTTGTTTTGTGATGAAAGCCAAACTCCACTCAAAATAGATACTGTTTATTCAGCCTTGGATACTAATTCTGTGCATAGAGGTACATTTCTCTATTGTGCAATAATTTTTCCAAAAAAAAAAAAGATTATTTTTTCCCCACATGATGGTGCTTATTTAATGTTAGAGCAAGTGAGTATCTTTTTAATTCCTTGTTGTTTGAAATGTGGTTCAATAGCTTTCTGAATGCTATCCAATCTCTAAAATAACAACTACTAATTTGTTTCTAGGTTTATCAGAGGTTTTTGTGAAATTTTGTTATGTGAACATCAGCCATATCCACACAATCCTTGGTGAATTATGATTCAGAAATTTTATGATCTTATTAATTTTGAGTTCTGATAGTCTATTCACCATAGAATCATTTCTTTGGTTTTACAACAGAGCTACCTTTGTCTTAATTAATTTTCTGCTCTGTAGAAAATGAGAGACAGCATCTTCTCTCTTTATAAATCCAATAAACACATGAAACCTGGGTCCGTGAATGTATGAAGAGCTTTCTAACCATTAAAAACACAAATCAATATTGTATAAATCATTAAGCTTCTTAGTTGAGCAATAGGTATAATGAAATTAAACCTTATCCATGATTACCTATATATTTCAAAAGGAAACAAAAGCATAAATTGCAGCCTAAAACGATGGTATAATTAAACCTTATGCATCTACCACAGAGCTTTTTCAGTACATTAGAGAATGGCATGTCTCTGAACATTAGGTTTGCAACCTTTAACATCAGAACTAAAAAGAAATGAAGCTTTTGCAAAAATGTTTCATGGATGTCTGCCAGGAGCAGAGAAAAAGTGAGTTTTGAACCTTTAACTTAATTCAAAGTACCATCATGTATGGATTCTTCTGTTTGCTTGCAACTTCTTCCAGTTTATAGGAATGTAGTCTCCTCCTGAGCCAGAGGTGCTGGCTTTGCATTTAAACTTCAGCCCAAACTGTCCATGCTTGTCAGAGTTTTAATTATGCAGGTCTGCTCTTGAAAAGTTCTGTTCTTGGCTTATGCACAGCAAAAGGCAGGGGCCAGCATTTCTTGAAGCACAACAATCATTTATTAGGATAATATTCTTAGCACGAACTGCTTCAGACTAAATTAGCCTGTTCATGGCAGATGAACAGCAGGTTGCCATTATTTGCTATTTCCCAGTATTTTCAGGCTTTTTCATAATTCCTTTTTTTCCCCACTGAATGCCAAGGTTAACAAACAAATAAGTGGGTGGCAATCTCAAGCACAAAAGTAAGCTGTAGGCAGTCCTTGTTAATTTGATTTTCGCTGGCTGCTTTCATTTGCATAATTGTAGCAGGTAAGTTGAGGTCAAATGGTTATGTCAGGGAAGCAACTCCTATCTTCTTGCTTTACAAGGTAATTCATGATATTGTGGAATATTAATAGCAAAAATTGGGAAAGGTTCTGTTGGTTAAATCACAAATGAAGAAAAGTTATCAGCAAAAATGCTACGACATGTTGCTCCTTGCATATGTTCTGTGCAAAACTCTGCCCATGCCCACATTTCTGAGTAACAAGCAATAATATAGATATGCCATGCCTCACAATGTAGTGTGCTATGTTGAGTGCCCAAGTAGCTGTGGGTAAGTATGGGGAAATGTATGGCTGAGATTTTATTTATATAATGTTCACTAATTTGAAGTGGCAAACCTAATTTTCTTAGACAGTCCTTCTGGTCTAAACTGTAAACCCCTGAGTAAACTTCATTTGCAATCTCTGGTTTTCATGGCATCCTGAAGAGTAGTAGCAGTTCTATTAGTCCTTCTCAGACTCAGTACTGTTTGGTACAATTTTGGTACTCTCATCTCTATACTTTTACATATATTTATGCTTCTGAATTCAGCAAAATGCTCCACAGTGAAAAAGAGAGGAACATGGGAAGTGGGCTGTTTACTGAAATCGGATATAGATTGATAGACAAAACCCAAAGTTATATTCTAACCCTTGCTTTCCTGTCCTTGCCAGCAAAAATAAGTATTATATTAGGCACTATGCCCAGACATTCCAGATATTAGGAATTAATGCAGCAAAATTGAAAGCTGGATTCTTGAAACAGATAAAAATCACCTGGGTTTGTATTTTAATTTTCCTTAAACATTAAAAAAAAAGAAGGAAAAAAAGAAAAAAAAAAAAAAAGGCAGTGACTCTTCAGAGTCACTAGTTGGCTTTTCATTTAAAGCTTAAAAATAATTTTCCAGGACTTGACTGCAAACTTTCAGCTACTCCTTTTACCTTCCTTTTACATATGTTCATCTCTTGTCTACTTTTCTTATTTATTTCTTCTTTGCTCACCAAGATTTCAGCCTGTTAAATTTGTCTGTTTTGAGCAACATTAAGCTTCTGTGTTTTGCTGTTAACCCTCTAAGTACCTACTAAGTACCTATACTCTCTGAAGTTTCAATTGAGGAGGATTACTCTTATGAGTAAAAGTCTCTAGAGTATACTAAATACAAGTCAAAATAGGATACTGCACTTCAATTTCTCATCTTCTGTAGTTTGAGGCTTTTAATGTACATTATTTTTGTAATACGTTTTATTAGTTCTACTTCAGAGGTATTTGAGTGGTTGCTTTGTGATACATAGAACATAAACATAATTTTTAGGAGCTTAATTTTTACCAGTTGATCATAGCAAGTCACCATTTCTATAACCAATTTATTATGCATGCCATGATTGTGATTACTTGTAAAGGAAAGCAAATTTCTTTCCTCTTTCCTGAAGTTCTCAGAGATGAAGAGGCTTTCAGCATAAAGAATTTGGTATCCCTCCCTCTTGTGCATCAGCAGAATTTCCTTGTTGGAAGAGCTTTCATTGCTGTTGATATCACATCCTCCTGGCCAGTGGTGAATTTCAGTAACTAATTTGTGTTCATCCCTATCAACATGGAATATGCCATGTAAGTCCTGTGGCATTTATCCATCTTTTCTGAGGTGTATGTTTCCATAACTGTTTGGCATTCTTTGTCCAAGTCCTAAGGGTTTATTAAAACACTTTTTGTCTCATGTTTAAGAAATTTCCATGACCTCTTAATAAAGCTCTAAAACTTACTGAAGCTGTTATGTCATACAGCCCTCAAAACACTATGATTACAGCTCAGACTTGGTGTGGCCATTTATGGGCTTGCAGATTTATCAGATTGACTTGACTCACCTGTAAAATTCTCTTTTCCCTTTTGTGATGACCAAAATTGAGAAACACATTTATATGTTGAAATGTATATATGGGCTTACTTTTCTTGACTGCCTGTAGTCGGACTAAGAATGCAGTCCTTTCTCCTTCAGTGTATCCCTACTTAAATAGTGTTTGGGCAGGCCATGGAAGAAAGCACAAACTGAAGCACAATTGCAGCAGACAGGCTACAACATAGGCAAGCCTTTCATCAGGTTTCAAAGGTTTGGATTTACCTTAACAACATCTGTTGCTGAGCACTTTGTCAGAAGTGAAAACTTGATCATGCTTTTGAGGGTTTTCCAGATATTGAAACAGAATTTTCTTTGTTTCACAAGTGAGTGCATGTATTATCAAACCCAACTGAACAGAGAGACTAAATGGAAAACTATCAGTAGAAATTAATTTTATGACTCTTGCTATATCAAATTGGAGGATATGACAATATTAACAAAATTAAAAATTGCTGGCATTCAGTATTGAAAATTGTATATATTAAGGGCAAGAGTGATGCTTACATACACTTTAAGGACAAGGTTGACAGGAATTTGAAGATTATCAAGTAGCAAAAGCTGATAGTACTTTGGGATCTTGGAGATTTCCCAAGTACTGTACAGGCAGTGTCTCAGTTCATGTGCTACTTCTGCAAACTGATCTGTCAGCTCTATATCAACTCTATATCAACTAGTTTCTAAAAGGCTTCTAGCACAAGGGCAACTGGACAGATTCATGATCTCAGCAAAATACTGCTACATACTTCAGGGCCAAGGTGAGGTTACCATGGGTAGGCTTTATATTGTGCTAGAAACCTTGTGTATCAGCATTTTCTGCGATTCTGGTGGTTTTTTACATTTTATTATCTGTTGTAAAGAAAGACCTTTTTTTCTCTTTTGTAACCTCTCTCAGTACTGCTTATGCTAAAAAGTGGGAATCAAAGTCTTCTAACCATCTGGAGAAAGAGAGAATCCTAAATAAACAGGAATAGCAAAAAATTACAAATAGCAGTACTGTAAAACAGCAAGAACCCAACAGGCTTCCTCTGCACAGTGACTTTGTAGATTAGGGAGTGTACTCCCACTCCTTTTCTCTATGGTCTCAGTCCTCAAAGAACATGGGGAAGTTTTGCCATTGCTGCTACAGTAAGTGAAATGACTGTACTATGGAGAGCTATCTGGCAGCATTTAAAGAGCCATGGTACCAGTTTGAACAGGTTGCTCATCTGAATGTGGAATGCCACTTCTTTATTACTGTTGTTACATATTTATTTATTTCAATTTACACGTTAGACCTTCTGGGCTAGGATATGTATTAATTCTCTCTTTAGCTAGCAGAAAAAAAAATCTGGAATTTCAGGGGAGAACGTTGAAAGAATGTTATAGGATGCATCAACAATCACAGAACAATGCATGCTCCTTAAATAAAGGAAATAGCCTCAACATACAAACGATGCCTGAGGCCACACAACTGGTGGAGCATTATCCAATGTCCCAGTGTCTCTCTCCAATGAGCACCTCCAGAAGCATTTGCTATCCATCAAGGGTGTATCCTTTCATCAAAGTTAGAGCCCGTGCTGCACCCTGCGATATTGTTACTCATAAAACAGGGTCCCTGTGAGCTGAGATGCCTGGGACCTTTCTCAGGTGCTAGAGCCGAGATGTGTCTGAGTCGGCCTGGGGCGGAGGAGGCTCAGCAGCCGCCGGTCCCTGCGCTGCCCCGCCCTACCCAGCTCCGCTACAGGTGGATAAAGGTGACTCTTCCCCAGCTCCCTGCTCTCCTCCAGCCCGTCCTCCCTCACGGCGGCTCTCCGCAGGCGCCTCCCTCCCCCTCGCCTTCGGAGGGGTGCGGGGAGGGGGAGCGGGCGCTGCCGGCCGGGGCGCGGCTCCGCACCTGTGCGCGGCTCCCGGGGCGGGAGCGCTCTGCGGGGCCGGGGCTGGCGAGCGGGGGGCTCCCGGCGCCGGAGGCGGTGCAGCGGCATCCCCATCCTCCTTCTCCTCCCTATCCCTCCGCCTCCTCCCTCCCTGCCTTCCCCCGGGCGCCCTCTGCACTTTCTTCTCGAACCACCCTCGTAGACAAACTTTGATGGGGAACCTCGCACCGCGCTGGAAAAATGCCGGTTATGAAGGGATTATTGGCACCCCAGAACACCTTCCTCGACACCATCGCCACCCGGTTTGACGGCACACGTGAGTGCGGGCTGGGGCTCCGGGCTCCCGGGGAAGGGGATGCACTGGGGGCATTGCGCTTACTGTGGGAGCTCCCTCCCCTCCGCCCCTCGGGGGTTTCCCTGGTACCAGAAGCCGGCAATGAGGAGGGGGAGGCGAGGGAGCTCCTAACCTCTCCAGCTCTCCTGCCTGGCTTCTCCACAGCTTTGCAGGCGAGGAGGGCGCCAGGTCCCCTCCGTCTTCGATCCCCTGCGCGGCTGCTCCGAGGGGGCTGAATCCCGGCTCCCTGCAGGAAAAGTTGTGCACTGGGCTGGGGCTTCCCTGCGCCCCGGGCGGTCGAGAGACCTCCAGGGACCGGCACGCACAGAGCCTGGGCAAGGGCTTTCGTAGGAGGTTTGGGGAATTATTTTTCTTAAGTACCCCCAGCCTTCAGGGGGCACGACATTTCCCTAAAAGCTGAATTTCTGTAAGTCGGGCTCAGCGGTGAGAGCAGCTGTCGCAGGGCGTTGGTGAAGCAGGCAGGCAAGGAGGGACCGAGGCCCCTCGGCGGTGGCGATGGCAGCGGTGGCGGCCCGGCTGCAGCACCACGGACAGGTCCCGGCTCGGGTGGGTCCCGGCCCGGGCTCGGCTCCGCTCCCCGCACGGCTCCTCCCGCTCGGCCCCGCCGGGCAGCTCCCCCGGCCGGCGCTGCCTGCCCCTGCACGGCGGGCGGGCTCAGCCTCCGGCCGTGGGGGGGGACCCGCCTCTATCTTCACTTTTGTTTCCTCTTTAACGGGGCTCACAAATAAAAGGAGCAGGGAGATAGCGGATTTGCCCTCCCTTTTAAATTGCCTTTTAAGAAATCTAGATATCGACAGTGGGGAATAAACAAATTCAGATTTTAGTTGTTGTTAACTGTTTCTTGACTGAAAACATTGCTATCTAATTGGATGGATGTCTTCTTGATTGAATATTGGCATTTCCTCTATGGTTCAATTACTGCATGATTAAGACAACTGAACCGTGATTACTGAATCAGTAAGTTGTAAAATGTCAAGAAAATGATGCAGTCACAGAGATCAATTGCAGAGAAGCACAGAACTGTATTATAACTGCTCTGCTAGTCTGAGGATACACAGTTAATTATGATCCAGGGTTGTGTGTAACTGATACCTCACTATAAAGCAATCTCTCAAGACAGATGTACCTTTAAATTCCTTTGACTACAGAACTCAAAGTCCTTTCCCCCAATCCTCCAACCTTTTATTTCAAGTGTGTGGGTATTATTTACTGCTTTTGAAGCATGCGGCTCTTCTTAGAGTTTTGTTGGTGATACTGCCATTTGCCAGAAAAGCAGTTCTTCCCTTTGTGCTCAGGACCCTCCCCCTTCACAATGGTTTCCTTTGCAAGGATGGAGCACACAGCCTGGGACCTGTATGCAAAAACACTTCACATATTCTACATTGTTCTTCAAAGATTCAATTTAGCAAGCAATATAAGTGATGATATCCAGGTCTCTTATTAAATAAAACACCAGAAAAATGTCTAATCCTCATCTTAGTGACACCAACAGGCAAGTGTGGTCAAAAGCTTATTTCTTAGCTGGATTCTATACCCAAATTGAGCTACCTTTTTAAGCCAATGCTTTTACTGATCTTCATGAAGTGAAGGACTGACCTTTTCTTAAACATAATACAGAGCCTAGCATCTTACATTGAAATTTAATGCTAACAACTCAGCTGCTTTTTCCTGGGATATAATTGAAAAAGAATGTAATTACGTGTTTAAGTTCACCAGAAAGTACAGCACATTATCTATTTACTATAGTCAGTGAAACATTTCTTGTTAGTTAGTTTTCCAGAATTTGACTTAAATATTAGACAGGTGTATTCCAGAAGTTGTCATTGTATTATTATTAGCATGCAAAACAATCCAGGATGTTCACATGGAAAGATGTTTTATGAACTACGTAGTCTTGCATCTCGAAAAACTTTGCAGGATGATACTATTCTATGGAAAAGTGCTGGCATGTCTCTTAATATACAGAAAAACATAACATCTCCTTTAGAGTGTTAGAGTAAAGTGATGAATCAACTCCATGTCATCTGAAACAAAGTTTCAGAAATAGAAAATATTTCAGTTCAGAAACAGCTCATCTGCTTTGTTGCTTTGGAAATGCTAAATTTAAGTATAAAACTAATACTTCTTTAACAGGCCAAGAAAAATCAAACAAAGAAGCCCAATTTTTCAAAATGTGTATACATATCTGACCATCAAGTAGAAAAATTAAAGCCAATTTTTTTTTCCATTTAAATTGCCTATGTTACTGGTGTTCCTGAGCTTGCTCAAGTGGCTAAAGATAGAAGTAGTACCCATGGCTAATCCTTGCAGGAATCAGTCCCATGTTTTACTAGTTTTACAGGTGATCTGGTCTGTGTAAAGAGTAGGACTGATACATGGCACTGAACCCAAGGTTATGTTTCACAAACTTTGACCTCCCCCATGATGATATTTAAATGTTACAATACTGTCTCGTGTCCAATGTCCTTTTTTTTTTTTTTTCCTGTTGTTTTAATATAGTCTGTAGTTAACAGACCTCTTTTCAGTTTAAGCCTCTGGGAAGGATATATTATGTTGTCATCAGTGATAGACTAATCCACCAATGCATCTTTAATCCAGAAGAGGGATAATTCTAATTCCGGGCAAAAGTGCAAGAAGGGATTCCAGATAATATTAGAAAATACGCTTTGCTTTGCACGGAATTTCCAAAATTTTGTTGCCAGAACTTTTTAAACTATACTATTGCAGTGATTCATGTCTAATTAGCAGTTATAAACTGCACTATGAAATACTGCATGTCTCAAAAAAGGTATAAAACAAGTTCTTGGCAGGTTCTTCAGCTGCTCAGAATTCACCTAGTAGATTTTTTTTTTCCTTGCAGTATGTTACACGTAACTATTCCTTGCATATAAAACCAAATAATATGTGCTAAAGAAAGCAATTAGATAAATTTTGGGGTCACTACTAGCTGTGCAGGAGATTGTAGAAGTCTCCTGCAGATTTCCCACTACCTGTGTTGCACATGTGGAAGAGCAGCATTAAAGGTTTGCTTCTCTGGATTTCCATGGCAGAGCTCTTGGCTCTGCCTATGTGCTGTTGTACCGACACCTTCTTCCAACTCAAAAATACCTTTTGTTTTCCTGACATCCTAAGTTAATGGTTTCTAAGTTAATGCTTCCCCTCATCCCCATCCAAAATATAAACACCAAATCATCCAAAGACTTTTTGCCCTCTCTGTTGACATGTTTATTGCCTGTATGGAAAACAAGCATAAGCATGTTCAAATGAGGGGTTTGTGGTTTAGGGGTTTTGGTTGGTTTAGTTCTGTTTTGCTTTTTAGATTTTTGAGACAAAATAGCATTTTCAAGTGTGAAAATATTTCAAATATAAATCTATAATTAACCCCACCACCAAATATGATGAAAATTAATGTCTGAAGTGAGTTTTTTCACTTCAAGCTTTCGAATGGAAAATTTGCATATTGTTGCTTCTTAATGCTGTTTAGATTAGGCAAAGCATTCAGAAATAGTTGCATGGTAGGAAATTGTGTTCTATTGTTTTCATATATATATATACACACACGTACATAAATATTCTGCATGCACTATTTATTTATTTAAATAGATAAAATACAAACCAAGGTGGTTGTTTCTGAAAATTTGTGAGTCTTTCTCAGGGAGAAAAGTTAACAGAGATTCAGCAAATAGCCTTATTAATTTGTATTTAGAAAAGGACAACAATTTTGTGTATGGTTACACCATGAAATGACAGCTGAATTTCTATAATTATCTCCTCTCTGTCATATGTGCTCAGATTCCAAATTAAGCATGTACTTCACATTCCTATTGAAAAATTTACACTGTCCATCTAACCTGGGAATCAAGCTGAGTAAATTACTTCTTGCTCAGTGTCATTGGTGATAATTTGATAATTCTCTATTTGCTGAACAACTTCTAAATTCACATATATTTTCCAATTAAAATCATGCTCAAGAACTAACAAAAGGATCTTTGCACCTAAACAGCAATTTTCATAACTATTTGGGGTCTTTTTCCTTCCTGATGAAATGGAACCAGCTTTCTGATTGTTTCAGTTACCCTTAAGGTGTGATTGAAAGGTACCTGATGAGAACATACAGATTTAAGCATATCAAATGTGATGTCAGCATACTTCTGCTGGCACTGTGGGTAGAACCAGGTTGACTCTCTTGCATCATTGTCAGTTGGTACAGAGCTGAAAGCCTTTGTATACAGTGATCTTTCCAGATTGCAGGGTCAGGTTCCTCCCCCACTCTTTCCCAGCTACCCCCAGCACTTGCTTTTCTGTCTCATAAACAAACTGGTGATGTCTGCTAAGTTGAGCCAATGAACTAACACCTTCTGCAACTTTGTTGTCAAATTCTGTCTCCTTCAGGGTGAATCCTAGCCTCTCTACACCAGTCAATGTGCTGCTTAATAGTATCACAGAAACCCGAAAAGCAGAAAAGTGCTTCTTGGCTGCCTGGGGGTTCTCCCTCAAACAGGCTCAAGGAATTGCAGCAGCGTCAGATGTAGGGAAGCAACAACTGAGCTTCCAGGGGAAGGAAGATTTGAACCGACTCCAGGATCAGAATGGTCCACCTCACAAAGACAAAATATGCTCCAATTACAGACTGGGAGCAAAGTGGCTGGAAAGCTGCCCAGGAGAAAAGTACCTTTGGCTGCTGGGTGACAGCTGGCTGAACATGTGTGCCCAGGTGGCCAAGAAAGCCATTGGCATCCTGGTCTAGATGAGGAATCGTGGTGCCAGTAGGACCAGGGCAGTGATCATAGCCCTATACATGGCACTGGTGAGGCTGCACCTTGAGTACAGTGTCCAGCTCTGGGCCCCTCAATTCAGGAAGGACATTGAGGTGCTGGACTGGATACAGCACAGGACAGTGAAGCTGGTGAGGGAGTCTGCAGAGAATGTCCTATGAGGAGCAGCTGAGGGAGCTGGGGTTGTTTAGCTGGTGAAAAGGAGACTCAGGGGAGACTTTATCACTCTCTACCACTGCCTGAAAGGAGGCTGTAGCCAATTGAGGATTGGTCTCTTCTCCCAGGCAACCAGTGGCAGGATGAGAGCACAGAGAATCAAGCCATCCTAGGGGAGGTTAAGGTTGGACATTAGAAAGAAATTCTTCACTGTCCCTGGAGGTGTGTAAGGAAAGGCTGGACATGGCACTTGGTATAAACATGATGGTGTTCAGTCATAGGTTTGAGTCGATGATCTCAGAGGTCTTTTCCAACTGAGCTGTTTCTGTGATACTGTAAAATCCTGTGACCAAGGAAGGGTGACTCAAGCTGTGATAAGCACTGATCAAAGTCAAAGAGACTTCAAGGCAGTGGCAGCGGAAAATCTGGTGGTCTGCCAAACTGTCCCTGTGAAGGAATAAGAGCAGGGAAGCTGGTCTAGATCTTTGTCATAGAGATTAAGTTGGTTAGCCAGAGGGAAATTTCCAAAGATTCTATTGTTGCTCCTATGTTAATGCAGAATTGTTTAGTGCTTTTACTTATATCCTTGAACAAGTAAATGATATGGTGCTGCGAATTAATCATTTGTCACTGAAAAATATACAGTCAACACTGGGAAGAATATTGTCTGTTGTCAGCTCAGAGCCCCAAAAAAGCAGACCTTGACTGTCTCTACTTTTCTCTGAAAGATGTGACCAGCACTGCACCTTGTGTAGCTCCATTACTAAAAAGCCAAATATGATTTTTAAAATAAATCAAGGATTGCATGTTGGAACCTGTGTTGTGTTGTTGCTCTGTGCTGGAAGTAACCAAGTGGCTAGATTAGGCAGCTACCTGGAAAATATTTTCCTCTTCTTTTGGCACAAGTTTAAAGGTGTAGACCTAAATAATTTAAGGTCAGTTTATCCAGTTATCTCTGGATGTAGTTGTAGTAACTTCTGATTCTAACTTGTGCTGAAATTGGACCTGAAAGATGGAATTAGAAGGGTTTCAAGGCATCTTAAGACCACATTTCTTAATTTTTGTGTTCTGGTCCTAAGGATCTGATTCAAGCAAACAAAAATATGTTCAGGCATTATTTTTAATGTGTAACCACTTTAAAACCATGACAAATGATTATTACTGTATGTTTTATTCAGAGTCCACGTTATTGCTAGAGAAAATACATATGTATTCAAATTCTTGGGTGATGTTCTCTTATTTTTTGCTAGACAGAAATAAGACAGGATGATAATTCTGCAGTTCTTCCATCCAGAGGCTATATAATTCAGTAATCACACTAATCTTAGATTAGTATTATAAAGTTGGACTAATAGCACACATCATTACTCCACAAACAAACCCTGTGTTTGAATTTAAGGCAAGCATTTGAGATTTAAGAGTTAAAATAGTTATTAAATTAGGGAATTTTTTTTTCCCTGAGTAACAAAAGAATATTATCTTCTGTATTGTTTTTGGGTAGAAATCTGATACACAGTGCAGTGATCAAAACAAATCTCTATATTTGAAGTTACATATAAATGAATGAACAGGTACTTTGTGCGAGTGGAAGAAATTTTTTAGTGTTTCTAAACCTTAGATGATTATCTGGATTGCCACTAGTGAGTTTCTGTAAATGTCCCCTTTTTTCTTTCCCCAAGCATGCACTCCTTTTTTTCTCTGCTTATGCATTTTAATGAGTAAATAGGTTTATACTGAAAAGAGATTTCTCTTATTGTTATCATTACATTTGTACCCTCAACTTATATTTTATCATTTTTTATTTTATTTGTGCAGGCAGCAATTTCATACACACTCCCAGTCTTTTTGGATGTCAAGGAAAGATACTTAGAGTATCTTTCAAGGCAATAAAGAATAGAAATACAACAAAAACACTGCCTTAAGTATGTGTAGAAATATAAGCAAATAGATGTACATGAATACATTAAAATAAATCAGGGAAAGGTTAACAAAGGCAGTTGCTACAACAGTTTTGCATTACCACAAGCAGACTCATCTTACCTTGTGTTAAAGTAACTAGAAGAAAAAAGTAGGTAAGGAACAACCTGCTCACAGAATAATGTTGTTTCTTGCCCACTCAATCTAAAAATAAATAAATAAGAAATAAGGAAAAAAGAAAGGGTGGCAAGGGAAGGGGGTGGGGGCAAGGGGAGGCACAGCAAGATGAAGAAACAAACAAAACATTCTCAAATCTCAGAGAGGAGAGAGACTTCCTTAACAGTAAAAAAAAAAATTCTTCTTTTGGACTTTATCTTGCCAAGAGTTTCTGGCTCCTTCTGTTTTCTGAGACTGATAGTAGTATTCAAAGACTTTGGAACAGGTGTTGTTCTTAAAATACTAGTGCATTCAATGTTGAACTTGACATTAAATATTGTCTGAGCATCCCTAAAGCTCAATGCTGGCTGTCAATCATTTCATTTCAAGGACAGCTGAAGACAATTACGTTATGGAGAAATATGTTGTCTTCCCTGTTGATCTTTTGAAGAGAAAACAGCTTCCAGTGTGCCAGCACTCAATTCACTTTCTCCTCAGGCCTTACTTCTGATGACTGGGAATCTAGGATTATTTTGCTTTTTTTCTCTTTTTTAAACCTATAGAAATACAGAAGGATTCATCTGAGCAGAATAGACCTGAAATTCATTGTTACAGCCCTTTTTGGTGGCCTTTTCTTTTTGCCTTCCATCTCACTCAATAGCTAGTTATGATATATGACTAGGCATCTTATTCTAAAGGTATGAAAGAGAACTCTGAGCTAATCTTTTCATCATTTATTTGATACTTAGAATGAGAAAATTGTCCTTGGATAAATAGCTTGATTTCCCCCCACCCCCACCCCCAAATGTCAGATAACTCCTGGACAAGTGACGAATGTGGTTTTGCATAAGTTCTGCCTTTTCTCACATTTTAGTTAGGAATTTCTCACAATTTAGTTTAAGAATTTATAGTGATATGAAAAACAAAGGGGAAACTATTTTGTTTTAGAGGAAAATATTTTTGAAGAACAAACAATGTTCTTTGTGGAAGATAGAAATGACTCTTTGGAGACTAAAAACCTTCAAAAGTCAATAATAGTCACAGTGTATCAGTGACAAGCTGTTTCCTCTTCTTTTTGTGTTTATTTTTAATGATTGGAATCAAAATACACAATATTTTAATCCACATATTTCTCTTCAATATATGGATTACGTTTGTGAGATAAGACATTCACTGCATTTATTAAACTGAATTGTTTCTTTATTGCATTGAAACATCTTGAGGTTTGAAATTTGGACTTAGCATTTTTCTTTTTTTCACCTCCAGAACAGTGGGAAGAAGAATGTACCTTATAAAAACCTGTAGTTATATAATTAAATGTTAGGGATTTAAATAATTAAATGTTCAATGTAGAAAAGAATAGTTAATAAATATTAATGAAAAGTCTTGAGCTGCACATTTGCCAAGATTAAGGAAAACTAGCAGGATCACTGATTTACAGAGGAATATATATAGCTATAAGTTGTGTCTGCTTCAGTGCTGTAATAGTTGGGTGGCAGCATGGGAGGAAAAAGGTGAGAGAATAGAATGGTTATGCACTATATTTTGGGGGCCTTTCAAGGTCTTACTGTAAATTAGTGTTTGGGATTTTTAAAACATGGTTTTAACAGCCCTTTTTGAAGCAGAACTATGGCTAAGTTATCTTAGTCATGCTCAAGAGTTGCTTCTGCATTGGGAACAGAAACCAGAATGCATCAGAAATCCTGACTGTCTTTACTACCTGTTTGTAATTTTACAGGAATATTTGCCCAAAGCTGTCGGTTTGTTTGGGGGTTTTTAAAGTTGATTTATATGAGATGTTTAGAGAGTGACTCTGCTGACACTGCCTTACAGAACATGTACCTGAGAGTGGTTAGAGCAAGGCATGGTCCATGGATCTGTTGCCAACAACTTCCTGCATGGAATGAGGCAGATGATGCTCTTCCATTGTACTACACTGAGTATTTTCCCTAAGGAAAGGGATGGAAGGCTTGGCTACCCACATCAGTCATGTGAACTCACTGCAGGGTAGTGTGAGAACACAGACAGGATTCATCCTTTACACACTTACAGGTATGCCAAAGCTTGTGATGGTTAAAGCACAATTCCAGATTTTCTTCTGATAGGGTGGAGGTTTGCATCCAACTATTTTCAATTCCCTGTAAAAGCTTGACATTCCCCCCTCTGAATCAATGATTTTTTTTTCTTCAAATTCATTAGCAATTACAGTTAATTATTAATTAACTTATTTTTGTATCTGTGGAGAGTAGCCATAAGTGATGTCTGAATTTTGAAAAAGCAGTCTCTTATCCTTTAAGATGTATTAAGAACCTTTACAAAACCCAGATTATAAGCAACCTTAAACACAAGATTGATTTTTTTTTTTTTAAGTTTACTTACAGAATGAATTGGAGTGATGATTGATTTTTTTAGAGGTAAGGGATAGTCCTGGGTTGTAAAGTGTACAAGTGATCTCTGGCCAAGAAAGAAAAAAAGGAGGGAGCAGCTGTGAAGAGGCAGAGATGGATTGACTGACAGGATTGCTGAGTGAGCAGCAGGGATTGCTTTGGAATGAACCGAATGCTTCCCCACACTGCTGATCGATCCCTGCAGCAGAGGCAGGGATCAACAGCCAGGATGGACAGGTGGAAATTATGGCAGACATTTAAACACATCAGTCATAATTCTCACATAAATAAAACAGGCAGGTGTCGAACTGTGTTCATACTACTGTCAGCAGGATCCAGATGGGGATTTGGGATTTTGGTTCCAATTACAACTCAGTGTTAATCATCAAATTAGGTAGTGGGAGCAGTAGCTCTTGGAGAAATGCAGAGACTTTGCTGCCTGCATCCAGCTGGAGCTATCTGAATTGCAGTTTTTCCCTTTGCTTTTGTCCTGATTAAATAAGACAATTATGTATCAGTGTGCTTCCTTTTGACACCAACAATACCTTCAGAAAAACAATTATCTATCTGGACATTTCAACACTTTGTATTTCAAACATGTTCATAAGTAGAGAAACATATATGCAGGTGATAATCTACTTTAATTACAGAAGAAATCATACTTCAGATAGGATAAATAGTTCATTTATTAATTTTTCTCCTCATGTGTGTCTCCTGGGAATGATTGCTTGAATGGTCAGGGGAGCTGCAGGCCTTCTGTTTGTGTTTTTTGTGGTGAATAATTGTGATGTTGCTAATTTCTGATGGGTTTTTTGTGGGTATGCTTTTTAAACATAAATAATCACAACCTGATATTTTATCAATCGTACCTGGAATATATCAAATTACTAAAGTGATAACTTTATATATGTATGGTCACTCAAAGAAAGAGGTGGAAATGAAAACAGACACTCTATGCAACAGTAAGTCAGATGTGAAGTACAGGTAAATAGTTCAACTGGCAGTCCCACAAGTGATGAGCATGAGATGAGATGTCTCTTCCAGTGAAGCAGCAGACTAAGTTCAGGGAAATAAAAATCATCTAAATAAATAAATAAAATAAATAATCTGGAATTATAGTAATTATTTTGCAGTTTAGTTTTATTCCTCATTTTAAAACAAGTTTCCTTTTTATGCATTCATTATAGGCAAAGTCCTCTCACTGAAAGGAAGACAAAGGCCATAAAGCCCAATGGTAGAAATACTGTGTGACCCACACCATGATGGATGGATCTTAATAAGCTGAGTTGTAGGAGCTGAGCGAAATAATTACAAGTAAAGCTAAGAGGTTAGAATTAATTGGAAGAATGTTATTAGGTTTTTCTCCAGCCTGATATGGTTGATATGTCAGTTTATATGAACTGTCATTGAAAATAATGTTTCCAGGTGCTCTGTTAAAGGTTATGAGACATCTTCTGCCACTTTTACATATTCTGTTTTATGCTGGTATGACTTTCTAAGAGAAACAAGAATGAAGAAGGAGGAGGAGGTGTTTTACATTTATAGCATGAAGGCATTGGCTTCTAACCTTTTGATGCTCAGAAGTCTACAAAATTGATTGTTTCTATTTAATTAAGATGTACATAGCTATTTATTCAATGAACTATTTTTCTAAAGTGAAGTTAATGAGAAAGAATCCTTGTAATGGTGTTTCTTAGTTTGATAGTAGCTGGTTTTCCAGGTATTAAATTTTGACATATTCCTGAGCTGAGAGAGGTGATTTTATTTAATCTGTTTTAATGCTTAGAGTATTGTACCAATTTGCACAGCACTTGAATATTTTGATGTTCATTTATCATGGCTAATTCATGGCTTCCAGGGAGAGTCTGTGAATGGCACAATAAACTAAATGTAATAACAGAACAGTTTGCTCCTGAAAGCAGGTGCTTCTTGATGGGTTTTTCAGGCTTGGCAAGCAAAGTTTGTTGCAGCAAAATAATGCAGTGAGTGTTCAAATAGTTTGGCTGGGCAAAACCCCTGAATTCTTCCTTTTTGACAGACCAGTGTTTTCTTTTGCACATCTTGTTTTCTTTTGCACAATGCCGTCTTGGGCCACATGACACAGACTATTTCTGGGGCTGGTGATAAAAATTTGGATATGTCTTCCAGCCAGGCTCAGGCCAGCTGCAGGGCTTGCTGTTCTGCTGCAGGGAAGCGCCAATAATTCTCTTGTTCTGGGAAACTCTTTTCCAGATAACTCCTTGAATAACAAATCAGAGCTGAAATTTACATAAACGATGTAGACACCTGACAGGAAAGGGTCTAAATTATGGCACTGTCTGATGGTCACAGACCTGTGTGATGGGATTATGAAGCAAAAACCAAGAGCTGTTTTCTGTATTAGCAAGAAAGTAAAAAGTCCCCAGAATTAAATCAAATTTTCTACAGAAATTTAATTTCTTTCTAGTAGCACTGCTGCCCCACACTAAGGGATATGGTTGTGCACTTGTTAAATCCTCAGTAGTCCCTACATGAATTTATACTTGCACTTAAAATCAAACACATGTTATTATAGAAAACAAACCAAAACATATTTCCAAAGAAAAAAAAATTATCTCCAGTTTTTAATTATCTGAAATTTTAGATCAATCCTGAAATTTTATCAAGTTTCTGACAAACCAAATAAATTTCAGTAGCCTTTTTCCTTTTGTTACTCAAGAGATGTCATTATGACCAAAATAATTTCAAGATCTCTTGTAGCATCTAGGTAGTTGTGTTGCTAAAATACGGGGCTAGAGATAATAATAGCGACATAATAGCTATACCAGAGGAGAAATAGAGAGGTAGGAAAAGGGAAGGTTGTATCTTATTTTCAGAAGTGCAAATTACTATGAGAGTTACAGATACAAGAATTTCACCACTAAAAACAACCCTTGCACCTTTATATATCCCATTCTTGCCGTGAAAGGAACTTGTTTCACATCTTTAATCCTTCCAGCATAGTTACTTTATATGAATGGATTGATGCACATGATAAGCATATTTTCATCCTTACCTTGTGTTTCCAAAATTACTCTTATAAAATGATACCCTGACAAGATCAGACTGGCTGGAAATGTTAAACTTGGCTTAAACTATACTGATGACAAACAGGAAGGAACAAAGCATGAGACAGTCTAGGCCACAGAAACTCATCTTGCACTAGAAACAGAAAATATCTTGCTTTTTCTAATCTTGTAATGTTCTTGGTCACAGACTTGGAAGAAATGAAGAGGATTTTTCACGACACGGGATTTGTGACAACCTACACTATGATGAAACAGCATGTCTATAAAGAGCAATTCTATCTTTACTTGCAATGCACATCTTTCAGAACATTAATGCTCAGTCAGCAAGACAAAAACTCTTCATATAAATGTGGTTTTAAATGTCCAGGAAGAAAAAAATGTTCCTCTAAAAATGTACACTACTTTCCAGAGAGTTGTTCTAATGACACACCTTTCACATAGCTTTCAGACCAAAATCATAAAGCAAATTGCATAAATGTTTAAAAAGAACAAAAAAAGCCTAAAACTGAAAGAGGAACCCAAACAAACTCACATCTGTGAAAATGTGACAATAATAAATTTATGTATTTTATCACATTGATGTATTTTTGTGTCAGAACTTCAGGACTGCAATATTGGGAAGCACCAGAAACAGAGTGGCTTTTACTGGTATTAACTGCATTTTCTGAGGGACAGCTGAATTCGCTTTCAATCTACTGAAAGTAAAAATATAACTACTATGAATACTCTAAGATGTCATGGTGTGTTTTCCTGCTTTCTGAATCATCAAGACCAGAACCTCCTGGGACTTCAACCAAATGCACTTATCTGTTTCTTCAGTGTAGTATCTTCTCCAATTCCTTCCATTTCAACTGGATACCAGTGACCCAACCTGACTTTCTCCCAAGACAGTTCTTGACCCAGCTCAGATTAGTTGGAAAATTTCTTTTGCCAAGTATGAAAGAGTTGTCCTTGAAGTGTGGGGACATTCAGTTTCTTCTTCATTCACCAGACTAACTGTAAAAGTAATGGGAGTTTTTATTTCCATAAATAATACAAAGGTTCCATACTGTTTTGTGAGAACAGCACAAGCCCAAGTTCTTCTCTATAACTGAAATATAAAATCAGTGGTGAGAAATTAAAACCTTCAGACCCTAGCCCTGGACTGGTCACCTTTAATATCCAGTGAGCATGGTACCAATTCAAATGAACATCTAGTATATTTCTTTGGATAGTCCTTTTCTCTTTGTTTTCTAATTAATAATTTTTGTTTCCTAATTTCTCAAAGTGCTGGAATTCTAATATTTAATATTTGCTAAACTATCAGATAAAGTCTCTTCAGCTCTTGCAAGTATATAAAAGGGGTAAAAAATGATTCTGTGTGCCAAAGAATCCTTGTTTACCCTTACAGATGAGCTGCTGTATGAATATTCTGTAATCCAATACAGTCAAGCTGACACTGAAATTTTGTGGAAATGAGGCACAAGTAATTTCTCTCCTGGCTGTTTTATAAAGCTTATTGTATGTCTTCTTCCCTGATAAATATTGCTGAAAATAGGCAGGGGATTTAGTGTTGAGAAGAGAGAAGGTGGGGAGAAGAATCTGAGGTGTATGGGAAATAGTCACTTAAGTCCTGTTTGCTTTATTACAAAAAGCAGCAGAACATTAAAACTTTCTTGAGAAATTCAGGAAGAATGGGCTATCTGTAGCAGTTCGAATATCACCCTTTATAACACTCTGAAATAGACACCTAACTGATTCTGTATTGAAGCTTTCCAATCTAAGGCTTTTTTGGCTTCAGTAACCTAAAATAAACGTGATACATTAATTCTGAGTCTATTGCTGTGACAGAGAGAGTAAATCAGTTGACATGCTCAGAAGATAGTCATATGTGCTATTTGTCCTTCTTGCTATTTTAGACATGAGGTTATTTTAGCACTGAACCCCTCTGAAAGGTATGGTGAATGTGGCACCATTCTTCCTTCCTTAACTGGTTCAAGTTATTTGCAGAAAGGAGTACAGGAAAGTGCTTTTCTTTCTTTTGTCTGCAGAGGGAATCTTGCATTCCTAATCTTTAGTGCTTCTTGGATGCACTCTAATTAGAGGTCTAAAATAGACTGTATAACTCCCCTTCATAGCTGTATAAAACTCATAAGAATCTTGTAATAGCTCCTCTCAAATCTCTCACATCTGGAAATAGTGAGACCAATTATATTTGAGAGTTGCCTTTTTCTGCTTTTATGGAAGGATCTTGCATAACACTCTGAGAATCACACCTCTTAAGAGAACTGATGCAGAAAGTGAAAGAATGGTCAAAAGTAGAGCTACCTAATATTTTGTCTTACATTTTTTTTCCATGCAGACAGACTTGAGCTAATTTCATCAATAGAAATTACTACCTAAGTGGAATAATTCATTTGCTTGAAACAATTTAGAAATAAATGACACTTAAATGAATTTTCTAACAACATTCATTTTTACACTGTTTCAGCTGAATTGTATATTAGCACACAAAATGAAGCAGCTGGAGACAGTTCTGACACTTGAGAAAAGACCCAAATTTATAGCCATAAATTTAACCCATCTGGGTGTGAAGAATATTATTTTAGATATGTCTGGTGTCAGTAGCAGTCTTAATATGCACGTAACCTATTTTCTGATAATTAAACCATTATTTGAGTATATATTCTGTTATTTAATATCTTTAATATTGCTAAATACAGTTTTGGTTTTGCCTAAAAATGTACTTGAGGAGAAGAACTTAGCTAGTTTTGTTATTAGAATCAAAGTCTGGTTGCTGTTTGTTTGGGTTTTTAAAATACTAAAATAATGACTAATGTAATGACCAATGAATCACACATTGCAAGATACTCCTAATCTTTCATGCAGTCTTTTGTGGTTTTCCCCATGGAAATAATTTCTTTCTAAAATAGCAACATTATCTGGCATGCAGCATCTGAACATCATGTACTTACTATGTTCTCTATTGTTCTATGCAATGGTAAAAATTATATCAAAGTAGTTTCCATATAAACGAAACCATTGATTTATAACATTTTATGCCACTAAGTATTTCAAAATAGTTTTATCCATTGTTAGGAAGACTTATGAAGTTATGCGTTTATAACACAAAAATCAGTAGAACAGAAATACTTCTAAATATTCCTTCAGAATCAATGATTGTAAAATGCCAGAGCTTTATCCTTAACAATGAAAATTAGGAGTTTTGTTGCCTTGGCCTGCATTCATACTTCCACATGTAGAAATGGGGTAATAAGGAAAAAGTCCCCCTGACAGATCTCAAAATACAGATACAAAATTATTTTATACATAATCAGCCATCTCTGATGAGTCAGCATGTTATATATAACTTGCAGTGCATTATTTTTTATAAGTGACTTCATTCTTGGAAATATAATTTTCAGATAAGTCTAAGGAGTGAAGTCAATTTTAAACTAAAATTCAAAACTTCTGGAGGACCAAATGTTTCAGTGCCTTTATTAGGAACACACATACTAAATGGATTGCCAGACATAGGGAAGGGACAGGCGGGTCCAGATGGTGTTTTCACCATCTGAAAAGTGTCTTTCTCTCCATTGATTAAAGTACAGAAGTAAAGAATAAATGCATGAAATTTGACAAGGCAAAAGGGACCACTAGTACTCTTTTTTCCCTGTGTTTAAATGGCCATACAGGCCGCAGTTATGAAGTTCAATCATTGAAGAATATTGATTATTTTAAATGAATGAATTTAAAATATATTTGTACATATATACTACAGCGAGTTCCAATTGCTGCAGTGATTGAATTCAAAACCAGTTCAGAGATAAAACTTTTTTTCTGACAAACCAAATTAGTGTTGATATTTGAAATTAAGTCTACTGGTTGTATTTATCATCAATAGTAGGTTACATCTGCAGAGAAATGTATTGGAAGCTGTGTGCCAAATTAAAACTGGGAATGGTATTTCACATGTTTGCCCTGATTTTACTCTAGGTCTGAACTTAATTCTGTTTTCAATGAAGTTAAATTGCAAATTAAAACTCCTGTATTACCCTTGGCTTTCAGCACAGAAGTAAATAGAGTAGATGTGGAAACAGATGAATGTGAAAAGCTGCCCACTCCAGGTTACAAGGAAACATAGCTGGGCCAGGAGTGACTGGGATGTTGTTTGCCACTTACCTCATGTTAGTTTATAATCCTGTAGGCCTTTGGGAGATTACTGTGGAACAGAGCAGTCCTGTAACAATGCTTCACATAGTAATAATCAGGACAAAACTCTCTTTCCCAGTAAACAGAAGGAGCTCTGTGCTCCCACCAAACTGTAAGCCTTTTCAGAGTAAGCCCTCTCAGGCTTGAAATCCTGGCTGCTTGCCACTGCGTGCTCTCTTTCACTCAGGAACTTGCCCCTCAGGAACCTGCAAGCCCAGACTTCAAAACGGAAAAAGGGCTGAGACTGTCACTCCACAGATCGGCTCTTTTACAGATAGAATATTTTCCATGGGAATGTTATCCTCATCTCTCTTGATACTGCTTGCAGCTGTGCAAGGTGTTTCATTGCATAGTGGGAAAATACACAGGTAGCAGGTTTGTAGGGAGTATTTGATGTCTCTGCTTTGTGAGATTATTATTACTTTGTTCAAGCTGACATACATCATTGCCCCTTGTTAATGAGTTTGCATTAAAAATGAGGTGTGGTCTGAATAGTTGATAACAGTGAGGTTGGAACTTTAAGGTCCTTTTGAACCGTAATCATTCTATGATTCTAATAGGTCTCCTGTATGTCCTTTAATTTAGATAAAACCTGTATGTGTGATCCCTGTATGGTATCTGTGGAATGTTTCACATTTGCCGGATGCATTGCAGCAGCCAAAGTGACCTAATTCCACGCAATCTGCGAGACAGGTGGAGTGGGCATGGAGACCTGGTTCATTTGTGGTCTGGAATGGCAGGGAGCATAACTGACACTGTGCAGGATATCCTGTAGCAACATGCCAGATCCAGTGAGACCACAGAAACATGCACAGTAGAGTGCATTTCTGCAGTTTTCTGAAGGTGATAATCCACATGTTGCATTGATGGTCTGCCCCTCAGTAAAGGCTTTCTCCACTATTTCTGCTTGTCCCACCATCATGCTCTCTATCTTGCTCCTTCAGAAGTTAAGTCCATGGTGTGTATCTCACAAAAATATAGGCAATTAAATTCTTTCCAGGTAGGAAGACTGAATTTGGTACGAGGGGAAATCAAGTTAAGATATCTGATAGTTCTAGGGCTGAGTAGAAAGGTAGCATTTGGATGATTTCAATTATACCTTCATTCTGGCTCTTGAGGCAGTTACAAGGCTGAGTAAATAACAAAATTCCCTAAATCAATTTTCCTCCACCCTTGAAATGAGACATCATGTACACCTAACTTGTGACGGAGCTCTGAAGAATATTTAATGCTTTTAAAACATCTTGAAGATGTGCAAAGATCTGCAAATATTGGCTATCATTCCTTAATTACTGAGAAATTATTCATTTCCCAAATCCACTAACACTGTTATTATTTTATCTTTTGGTTACTGCTTTGAATGAATGCATTTTCAAAAAACTATATCAGTTAAACTCAAAAAAAAATTATTATTAATCTGGTCCAACCTAAACCTCCTTTGGGGTGAGTGGTCAATGCCATCCAGTGTCCCACCCCTGTTTGGAAGAGCAGTAAGGTTGTGCTAAGTCCCAGCTGCTGCTGTGATGTTTCACCCAGAGAACAACATTGATGCTATAATAGTTTGTTTAACTTTACCAAAACTTTGGATTTCTCAGTTATGATGCCAGTTTTGTTTTGAGAAGATTTATGATATCTGTGAATTTTCATGTTTTCCAGATATCATTGCCAAATTAATTGAAATAGAATACGTAGAAAAGGGTTTATTTCTACATTCTTTTCAAAGTTAATATATAATTTTGCTATTACTCCTTATCATTTTGTGTCTCAAAACCTCTTTTTGTTGTCTTGTACATTTTTTTCACCTGGAATTATCCATTCTTTCCTAATGCAATATAATTTTTTTTGAAAACATCATGATAAGAAACAAATTATAAAGGATCCTTCTTTTCTTTTTTTCCTTTTTTTTCCTTCTAAGTATTTCATTGCCATTTTAAAGTTTTGGCACTTACATTTTCTTTCTTTCTGTGTGTGAATGCTCCATGCCCGCTTTCTAGGAGTCAGAGTGATGCATAGATGGGACAGATCAGAGAAATTAATATCTGGAAGACCAGAGCTTCTATTTGGTAAAGTCTGTTGAGTCTTAAGCCAAAAATACATAGATGTTACTCTTTCAGAGACTCATTGCAGAGAAATCCTACTATCATAAACCTATTAGAATGCCTGTTCCTGGAATTTCCATTTTCTTCCTTTCCTTGACTTCTGAAAGTCCCTTGTTTTGGTTTGTTTTGGGGTTTTTTGCTTTGTTTTATTTTACATCTATTTCATACTCTTTAGTGTATTTTTACATTTTTATAATGCCTTTTTTGCTTTCGCATGCAGAACAGGTATACATGGGCAGTGGAGAGCATGATCACAAATGCCCTCCTCTATGGCCCTCATCCTTTCCAGCTGTCTGGAAAGCTGACAGCTGGCTACCACTCCAGCTGTTGTTCAGTTATCACATCCACTACTCTTCTTAGGAAGAAGTTCAAATTAATTGAAGTCTTCTTAATTCTTAATTGTCTTCTTAATTGTTTCCTGGCTGATAAAGAAGTGTACTCAACCCTGCTGACTCCCAGCTTGTCATGGGCCAGGGTTGAGTTTATTCTCCTTTTTTGTGCTATGAGTTTTTCCAGGCCCACTCTTTAACTGTTTGTGTATAAATCACAGGAGTGGTGGCACTTCATCTTAATATATTCTTTAAAGTTTCACCAAAAATAGTCTTTGAAACATATAAAAACAAGGTCATATGTAATCCTAGCAAGAAGAATATCTTCTGAAATGTAAGGTAAATAATTGTTTCATGGGGATGAATTCCAGAAATTCACATTTATTTAAATCTTAACCTTTAAACTCTTGGAGAAAGGAAAAGTAGTTACAAGACACTTTAGCTCAGCAATAGCTTACTGGTTAGACTAAAATATTTTAAAAACTCTTATGCAGCCAAAAAATATATATAATAAATGATGACTGGTGAATCTTAAAGCAGGCAAGACAATAGGAGAAAATACTTTTTCTAAAAAACAATAAGTCGTGTTTGCCATCCATTTTTAATAAGAGGTTTCCATGTTATGTGCTGCAGCTTGTGCTGTTTCTTGAAGAGTTTCATATGGACTTTCAGATCAGGATGTGACATAAATATCAGAATATAAATAATCTATCATTATACAGACATTTCATAAATAATGTATGGCTGTGAAAAGAATGAGCAAGCATAACTTCTAAGGCAGCATTTTGAAACATTGATTAATATATGCAACAAAAATTTGTAAAATGTATTTCCAAATGGTAGCAGTTACACACTGATGTAGTAAGGAGACAAAGTGCATGGTTAATATGCAGGGGAAAAAAAGTATTTGCAGACACGGTTTGTTGTAAATACAGACTATAATTTTATTTTAATCTATTGTAGTGCTAGGTGAGAATATTAATGTACTATTAGTAAACCAGCTAAGGAAAGAAGCTGATATATCTTCTGAAAATCATCTTAACTAATGGTGCTCTGTGCAATAGTTTGTGAAAACTTTTTCAGATGTATTATCATCAGATGCTAAATATATCAAAATACCAAAAAATCATCTAAAAAGTTCTGCTCAACTATTGGTTAAAAATGCAACTTCAATTTTTCCTACTGTTATTGATTTATCACAGAACATAATTTTCTTTTCTGTGTGTGTGAATTCAAATCCTGGGTACTTCTTTGTAAGTAACTACTTTGATTTCTTAAGCATATTTTATATGTAGAATTTCTTGATGAAAACCATTCCTTTCCCTGTTATCTCTTCCAGTGATGATATGTTCCATTCACTTCTAAAATTCTGTAAACTGTAGCACTTTCTCCCTCAAAACCCTTTGATAATTTTAATAGTTTATTTTCATATTTGCATTTTTTGCTTTGAAAAAATACACAATTTAAAACTAGAGGCAGAAGCAAAAATATGTGGACAATTTATTGTAAACAGAGTTGTAAGTCAAGTTTTCCTAAATATCACATATGATTATATCTTAGAGTCTTTCAACTCTGTTAAACAACTCAGAGATAACAGATTTTAGTAGAGAATAAGAAATGTTTAAATATCTTGCTTTATGCATGTCATTAAGTAGGCACGTATTACTTTTATTTAATCAATTTCAGTTACCAGCAAATGATGTCTTGTCTAACTTCTGGTATAATACTGAGGAAAACTATGATCATGACATACTTCAGTGACATGCAGGGCTCCAAACGCTCCAACTGTTTATCACTACAGGCTCATTCCTCTTCCTTTTTCATGTGTGATCTGAGTGGTAGGTCAGATGTGCTTTTGAAAAGTGAAGCAGCACCAGATACCTTCTACTTTCCTGTACAGTCAGATTATCCATTTAGATTAATTATAGTGTAGAAAAAACACTACAAAGATATTCTGTTTATTAATAGTTTTTAAATGCTGAAAGGAGTAACAAGAACCAGCTAAAAGTGAAATTAGCCTTCTAAGTGTTTCCAAAAGCTGCAGTAAAAAAGTATCCACATGCACATGTGGCTCTTGAATATAACAGTATTTCTCCACCAGACAGAGCTATGCGTGCAAAATCGGGGCTGGGGGGACACACACTCATCTGGGATTGATTGTACTGAGAAGCACAGTGAAATCCTGCATTTTTAGCA
>VWYP01011753.1:0-16925 GCA_013400435.1 Pycnonotus jocosus
CTTAAATAGTCAATCATTAAAGCAAAGAGTTTTAGTGGATAAAGGAGAGGGTAAAGTGTTACACACATTCACTCCTCTGCAATTATTGCAGCCACTATGAATCAACAACAAAGCAAGATTGATTTACCTTGACAAGTGACTTGAAAGGACTTACATGACTTACTGCATCATTCTACAATTATTTATTACAAATAATGATAAAAAATACAGTATTTGGATGGTATTCTACCACAAATTCAGGCCCAGTCAAAGTTCAAACCAAGAAAAACTTTGCAGTTGATAGCACTTCCTGTTTTGAAAAAAATACATTATATTATGAGAATTCTGTTTGGTGAAACATTCTGAAGAGATTTCACGATTTCACATGACCTCTTAGAACTGCTATGAAAAGAATTCTCACTCACAAATGACTGTTAGGCTGAAAAACTTTATATACTTTAGTCTGTTATATAGAATACATCATTTTAAGTTAGTTTATACCTGTAACAACTGAAGACATCAGACAGGCTACTGCATACAAAACCAGAACAGTAAGTGTGGTAGTATCAGACCAAGGTATTTGCTGAGCAATTTCAATTCTGAATGACTTTTTAGTTAAAATGTAGATAAAATGTTATTATTTGTAGCTATTTTGCATTTTCTTGTAGATAAGTTATCATTAGTATATTCTATTCTCAAGCATAAGACATCTTGACTGTTCATACAAAGCTGAACAGAGAATACTTGCTCACCATCTGACTTCACTCATGCAAGGGGAACATCCATACCTAAACTGCTGCCTCAGTGACTCCCTGAAAATTTCTCTCTTTTGCAGTCCTTTACCACTCTGAGCTCCCTGAGCAAGAACTGACCTGTACAAGCAGCTGTGCATGACACTCCCTCACCTGGAAAAGGTCTTCATCTTCATGGAAAAGGCCAGTTAAGTTTTATGGTGGAATTTGGGGAGTTGGAGGTTTCTTGCTTAAGCAAGCTGGAAGTTATCTGAAAAGTCAAGTCTCCCATGCAAGAGATCTAACACCCCAGAAAGGTGGAGAAAAATATTAACATTTACTGAATATGGGGATAATTTAAGTTAGACTTTAGAAAACAGCTGTGATAGCTTTAATGACTATATAATTTCCTCAAAAAATAAATGTCTAGTGAAAAGGGATTAGCAGTACCTGAGGCAGCAGAGCTGAGACCCCAAAGTTATTTTTCTAGAGATGACAGTTTGTGAATTATCTTTGCTAGTGATATGAAAATTACAGTACTAAATGCTTCATTAGAAACAAGCAAACAAATTACATTTTCCTTGATGCACTATACAACTTGCAGGGGCTGAAAGAAAAAACTGAAAATCAGGTTATTATTTGTGTTGAGTGTTTTGAAAAAGACTAATTACTGGAAGCACCTATCACAAATTAAAAAATGAAGACTGGTTATAAAGTGTGGGTTTGTTTGTTTTTTTTTTTAATAGAAGAAATCATTTAATAAAAGCATGCATTAATAAGAAACTTTAGCCAAGGAAGTTCAGACACTGTGTCCACAACACCTCTCCCACATCCATCTAATTTGCTATGTAACCAGCTCTTTATGAAGTGAAACTGTGAAAGACACAGGAGGCAAAACAAACACACACACTCTGGGATCTAAAAGGGAAAAGGCAAAAATTCAAAAAGCAAAGTGAACTAATTGAAAACTATAGATCTGAATCCTGGTAGACTGGAAATGCTCACACTGCTTATCCTCTGTTCTCAAGTGATCTTATTTCCAGTCCCCATGGACACAATAAAGCAGAAAATTAGTCTATAAAAAACACAAATTGAATTGATATGAACAATACTGAGAATACACCCACTATATGATGAAGACTAGCATGATGTGGAAAACTGATCTTTCTCTCACTAACCATACACTTAGAAACTTCAAAATGATTCCTCACTGGTCTGCTTTGTGCTAACCAATGACTGAACCTCAATTTTTTCAAGAGATACGTAAAAATGTAAATTTTTCTACAAAGAAATTGCTGAGGAACAAACCAACAAAAACATGTTCAAAAAAGAAGGCAGACATTCTCATTACTTGTCGTATGTGGTGTTTGTGAAAGCAGAAGGTGATACACAACTTCATCACACAGAGACGTGGAGCTTTACCTGCGCAGGCAGCAGATTTATCAAATTCTACTGACAACCTAAAAAAAAAAATTCTGTCCTTTCTCTCTGCATCTCCAGTTCCCCAGTGTGAAATATTTTACTCTTGTTTGAAAAGGCATTAAGTATTAGCATTGACTGAGAACACAGCAACTTTTAGGTGCTACAACTTTTTTTTGGAGTTCCGTATGCTCTCTTTCAATTTCTCTGTGACAAGAACCTCACCTGTACACCCTGATGAGAGGACAAAGTCTAAAGAGCCATCACAAAAATCAGGCTGCTTCTGCATCCTTTACTTTGGAACCTTTCTTCTGAAGCTAGGCCAGGAAATTCAGTAAAAATAAATGCTTCTCTGATTCAATACAAGCACAATCAGATTGCAGACCTGACCAAAAATCATGGTGCTATGAAATTTTTGGAAGCCATCTACAGCTTAGAAGGCTTTTTCAAAACAAAGCTTTAGTCAATTTGAAATAATTATAAGTAGAAAAGCTCCCTCAAACACAGAAGAAACTTTCCTTTTGAACAGGACTATCTTGTTTGTTTCTCACTTTCCAAATCCTTCCAAGTTTTTGCTTACATACATTCCTTCCTTTGCAGGTTATTTCATACAGTGTGCAGCAATAGGCCTGGTGGCCTATTCCATTACCAGTGTAAGAGCCTGGTTTTCAAACAGCACAATTTGAAGGTTATGTGATTCACAGTGGTTATTGGAAAAGAAAGGGCAAGAGTAAGACATCACAGGGATTGCCCTCCAACAATGGGAGAGAGTTATGAACTGATGAGGAGCAGAGTTATCTATAACTAATCCTTTGGAAAATGAACTACTCCATTTAATTTCCCAGCCTGGTCAGCAAGGATTCATCAGCCACTTCAATGTTTGAATTGTCCACAAACTTTCACCGAAACATCACCATTTCAGTACAATACTGAAAATCAGCAGCTGTCAGACACTGCTCGGATGAGTCAGCATGTCAAACACTGAAGGAGGAACAAAACCAGGAACTCTGTCTTCCGTGGATAAAGATGCACAAGATATGAAAAGCAAATATAACAGAATTATTTGTTTCAACAGAATGAAAAGTCATGCTTTTCAAGATTATCTGATTACAGCAAACACTGCTCATACTCTTCAATAAAATGTGTCGCTCATTTCTAAGACACAAAAGATGGCACTGTAGATGACAATACCTGAGAAAAACCAGCTAAAATAGGTTTAAAAAAATCTAAAAAGCTGGCACTGCCTATTCTCTAAAACTGAATGCAAGCCTGTTCAGCACCATCACCTACTGACATGTTAAAAGCAAAGGTACACAGTGCTAGGCAGTGGCAACTGCTGCACCTGCACATACAAAATCCAAAACATCTTTCCTCAAAGGGTGTCCTGGCATTTTCACTGCAGGAAGGAAACACAACTTATCATTTCTTAGCTTTTTCCACTGCAGTAGTCCTTTGTGATATTTCTTTAATCAATGTGTCTCTGTTCCAATTACTTCTTGCCCTTTTAAATCTCTGATCAACCTTTTGTTTTTTGGGGAGTTACAACACTCTGTAGGAAACATCTGTAAATAAGTAAGCAAAATGCCATCAGCTCTGACTACGGGACAGAAACCCAGCTGCCTATTGCTAGAGCTCAAAATCCTACTTTAAAGTATGCTCATACATAAGGAGGGTAGGCTTTTGTCAATTCTGCTTAATAAACACAGGCCTGCCTGGCTCATAGTAAATAAATACAAGGCAGTGACAAAACATTTTGAGTGTGTCCCATTTTAGAAACTGTGATTGTCAAAATATATCAAGTTTTCTTTGATCTCTTTCCATAAACTTCACAGCACCAAATCCTTAAATATCTATCATTAGTTAAGCTCCAAATTCATAATCAACAACTGGAAGACATTTAAAGCATACATGCAACTGCAGTAAGTAAATTCTATGTACATTATCTTTTAATAGTTGATCTGCCACTCAAGCTTAGAGAATACGAATACATTTACCAAACAAGGTTTAACAGATTTACATTTATTTTTACATAAATTTGATAAGGAATTTCTGTATTTGTTACTAACACAATCAAATTCAATATAAAGATGAGTAATATTAAAGAGTACAAAGCATGCACAACTTTTTAAAGCGAAAAAGCACATTGTTAATTAAATTGTTTCCTCCATAAGGTAAAGTTTTTTCCTGGTTTCTTTGGGTTTTTCCCCATTGGTATTACTGGAGATAGTACATACAAATTTGAGATGGCAATGTAAAAGAAACTATTTATTTTCACTGCTATCACCACTACCATTCTGCAGAAACCTGAATGCTTAAAGCAAGCCTAAACCTCCCAAGCGCACAGGCACGCACTTGCATCCAGGAACACGCAAACCCAACACCCACCTCCACTTTCCACCTTTGGAAAGAAATATAAGCTGGTAAAACAAACATCTTAAGGGCCCTTGTCTTTCAAATTGAAACAGTGAAACAAGTGTACAGCACCTGCCAAAATGCCTGCCTCTAGCCTAATTACCCAAAAAAAGGCTTCAAAGTCAAATTCAGCAATACTGAGCCATTGAAAGGTAGAATACAATTTACTTCTGCAACTGCACTCACTATACTAGGAGGAAACAATTATATTTCCATACTTTTGTACTTCACAATGTTTCTCCTTATGTACTAAAACATTCTTTATTCCCACAGGGACTAACTCCATAGGGAAGGGTACCTGTTAAGTACAAACACTTCTTCCCACCTTGCAGACAGGTGTTTTTTACTGATCTGCTGTTTACGACATACCATAAATAAAATTATGCAAATTTCATCTTCTGTAATCAGTCTGGTCACCAGGAATTTCCCCAATGAAAGCAAGGCATGATTTTTCCAAGGATTTCTTCCCACTGACAATTCTTTGAAATGGAATAGAAGAGAGCAGACAAAAAGAAAACCAGGAAGAGTCCTATCCTAACAAAACCCATCCAGAATTACAGTATAATATTCTCTCCTTAAAGATAGTTCCTTCTCAAGTTCCTGTCAGACATTTGAATCAATAACTATATTCCAACTGCAACTGTCAGCATCAGATGCTTTATAAGAAAACTTCAACCTCTGAAATTGTGCTTACAGGGTAGTGAGAAAAATAGTGATATGGACATTTGATTACTTACGTTGTTGTTGCGTGTTTCTACTGCTGGAAACTTCCTGACTATGAATTTGACAGCAGATTCCAGGTTTTTGTCAATAAGATAGGATGGTTTGGCTTTGGGGTCACCACATGCCTATAAAAAAATACAATACAAAATGAAGTAGAAACACAATTATCCATGTAAAGCTAAGTGATAGTTGCAAATCTGAAGACAAATTAGAAAGATTCCTCTTTTTGTTTGTTTGCTTTTAGTGAGCAGGTGATAAAATGAAAGGCAAAGTGCAGGGACTGTCACAGCTGAAATATGCAATGGGAAACAGTACAGAGATGCTCTTCTACTGAAAAAGATGCATGGAAGTATCAAAGCAGTTAGTGCAGAACAGCAGTGAGGGGAAAAAACTCAGTCCTAAAAGAAGGAGAAAAAAAAATGTTTCCTTTTAATGCTATTCCTGGTTTGAGGTAGTATTGTATGCATCTGGAGTTCAAAAACTGTTAGAAAACTCAATCATGTCATCATCTGTGGAGGACAGTGCTGGGCATATTAAATGATTAAACTATCCTTTGTGAAACAGAACTAAACACCCCACCACCAATCTGCAGTTAATTTTTTTCCCAGTTGTTAACTGTAAGACAATTTTCCATCCCACAATCGAACCACCATTATTTGCCTAACGTAGTCTATTTCCTAAACTAGGAACTGAAGTTTTACTCGTGTTCTTCATTCCTACAGCAGCACAGGCTGAGCTTTAAAAGCAGCAATCAGAAAGTTTCACTGAGTTTTGATGTGAAGTCGCAACTAAGTGTAAGGTCTCTTAAATAACTTACAGATCAGAAACAGCTGTAGACAGATTGATTATTCTAATCTGGACAGACACCTGAGGAAGCAGCTACTGTGGCCAGCTCCAGGGCATGCTGTCACACACTTCTCTGCTACTCTGACTAGTGAGCCATGTGACACCATTTCATTTGGAGTAACAAACTAAAAGCAGCATTACTTACATGACAAAGTATGTGCTCAAACTGTATCTCTCTCAAGCATTCATTTAGTTTTATTTTCCTCAGGGGGTTTGCAAAGGAGTTCCACATCTCATGCAAAACTAAATTACATGCTAGGCGTTTCTATGCAACAGAGTGAACTCGAATGGCAACTCATTTAAGAACTTTTCCACACTGATTTCTATGACCAAGTTGTGGACTGTAGAGACAGAAGTCATGGAGTATGAGACCGATTCTGAAAGCGGGCAAGCGGGCAAAGGGAAGGTGAAAAGCTTTGCAAACCTTCCAAACTTGTCCTTGCTGGGAAAGCAGTGTAATAAAAAGAGAGAAAAATCACATATAAACAAATTACTCTTAAATTCTAAAGTATTACATTTAAGTGAACTAATACACTATTACCTACATCCAAGAGAACATTACAACCATCTGTTACTCTAGTCAGCACACTTTCTACTGGATGTTGATTATTCTAATACTCACAAACAACTTTACACTTACTTATTAGAATTTTACTATTGTGCAAAGCACTGTGAATATACTGAGACACGTAACTACTAACAGTACTTCCAGACTAAGTTCAGGTAAAGAAGGGAAAAAAGTTAACAAACATCACATGCAACTACAGGGGAAAAAAGGAGAGACACTCAGTGAAGTTTTACATACCTGAAAAAGAAACGGTAGCCAAGAAAAAAAACAAAACAAAAGAGTCATTATTGAAAGTTTCTAAAACACCTACCAGTAGTACATGACCATTATGATGTATACTCATGTACTATTCTGATATCAAAATGCTCATATTTGCTAAATTTCCCACAAAGGTACTACAGTATCACATCTATAATACAAGAGGAATTTATAATGAAAATAAATTCAGCAACATCCAAATATGTTAGATATTAAACTGTTGCTTCAACCTCCTTAGAGCAGCAAACCACACATGCCAAAAAAGAGCTATTCTGTACACACCTTAAAATCTATGCAATTCCAAAGTACAAACTATACTGTAAATAGGCATTAAATATTAAACATAGAGCTTCAAATTTATGAAGTTTTAATTAACTCCGTGTCATGGGTGTCAGAACATTTGTCAAATCATTTCAATTTGTTGATCTTGCTGCAAAACATGTAACATTCTCTCCTAGAAGGATTACTAAGAAAACAAGTTAACCAACACATACTTGTGCCCTATGTACTGCTACTGCCCTGTTAAATTCCAGTATGGTTGCTGTTATTTAGAAACAAGAAATCTGCCACTGTTGACTTCATAAATTTTTCAGTCTGAATTCAACACTCCTTCCACACATACTCCCTATTTTTGCTAGAAACAGATGTTTTCCTTTCTATAAATCAGCTCTCCAAAAGGTTTACTAAAACTTGAAACAGAGATCTGAAAACATCAACGTGCACATCCCCCTGTGGCTTCAGGAACTCAGCCCCCAGAAAAGATAAGTGTTATCCTCAGTCTAACTGGCAATCCCCTCAATATATGTGAATATGCTCCTTCTTTGCTTCTCCCTGTCCTTTGTTAGCTGACATCACACTTGAAGCAACTGTGACTCTTCCAACTCACAAACTACACTAGACTGATGGAGAAGTAAGAGAATTCCTGCAAGATGTTAGAAGCATCCCTCTCACACACCACCATTCCAGCTTCTAGAAAGCTGTACAAGCCTACCTAGATAGACTGAACTGGAAGAGGACA
Organism: Pycnonotus jocosus; assembly: GCA_013400435.1. Classification (NCBI taxonomy): domain Eukaryota; kingdom Metazoa; phylum Chordata; class Aves; order Passeriformes; family Pycnonotidae; genus Pycnonotus; species Pycnonotus jocosus. The sequence continues at coordinate 7,955 of VWYP01011753.1, forward strand.
ATAGACATCACTGAATGAGTGGGTCAATGCTTCCTCCTTCTCTCTCCCATGTTCCAGTGCAGCTCTGCTCCTTTACAAGAACCGATATTAACAGATTTCTACCTGTTGTTGCACCAATAGTTTTTATCCACACAGTTACCTGCATTCAGCATCACAGATAAAAGTCTCCGTAAGTTAAACCTTTCCCAAAATGGTGAACAGGCTTCAAACTCCCTCTAGTTTACTCTATAACACATAAAAGAATGAACATACAAACTCCAATCCTAGCACTTTCGCACAAGCATTGAAAGAGTGGTAAGACACAGAAAAATAATTTTCCTCTAAAAAGAACAAAGACATTGAGGACAATACCCTTAGAATGTAGATATGAAATGTAGTTTTTGCTTTTAATAGTTGTATTAGTCAATACAAAATCTTTTATGAGTAGTCTAATAGGTAGGCATATTGTGGTAGAATATACAAAGGCCATTTGCCCATATACAGCACTCCAGGATTCACACAGAATTCTGAGCACCAGCCAAAACCAGTAGCCCCTTCTCAGCCTCAGATACCACATTTTCCCCCCATGTGGGTTGCAATAGCCATTCCTCAATTCATTTCTTAGTAAGAAAAAATCCACAATCCAGAATTACTACAATTTTGAGCATTAAAAAGAAATTCACTAATTAAAAATGTTCTTACTAGTGCAGCATTCACAGAATACAGTTCTGAAACTATGGGATTCCAGCTGCTTCAGCTCCAAAATACTATACTCAAAGAATCTACCAGCAGACAACTCTGAATTCCTTTGTATATTACCAAACAGCTGACAAGCAGCTATGCTGAGAAAGATCATGCACAGTTATGATTAGAAACTAATCTACATAATTTTTTTAAAAATTAATGGGCTCAGATGTTGGATTTCCTTCAAGTTACACAGCATCTCTTTCCACAGATCTTTAGAATGGTACCCTGCTATGATAAGCTCTCTACTAAGTAAAGTCATTCTGTGCAGCTACCAACAAGAACAATATGCTTTCTATAGCTGAGTTCATTATTCACAATACTGATTTGCTATCATATGCACAGTTATCGAGCTTCAGCAACATCAGACTGTATGCACTGTTTGCATGTGCTTCACTAGGCCATATGTTTTGAATTAAAGCAGCATTTTCCTACCTAAACTAGTGAGGTAAATAATTATATTATTATTAAACAAAATTCAGAATCTCCTCCTCACTTGATGCTATTAGGCCCTTTTATACTAATTTCACTTGGAAAATTAAGAATACTGCGTATCTATACTTTCTATGTTGTACTCATTCAGAAGCAGCCAACAAGAAAACAAAGAGCCAAGTACAAAAAGCTGCTTAAGGCCTACATCTAAAATAAGTGGCATCTAAACAGGAAAACAGAATCCAGCTCAACTGCCTTTGGCCCAGAATACACCAACATTAACATACAGCAAAGAGAGCTCCTCCCCCAATACTGTCACAGCTCTCACTGCAAAAATCTAAGCTTAACATTTTACTTCCTACTTGAGGGCAGAGGATGTTGGAGGAGAAGAAAAAAACATCAATCAATAAAATTACTATATATACATGTAGCTGAAGTGGTGTGAATAAAAGGAAGTTTATGTTCAGGTACAATCACTGTCAGTAGTCACTGACCCAAACTTGCATTTAAAACCCCATAACTTCACTCATGCCACTCATTCACATCAACCTGTTCTGTGCCCCTGATTAAGAACACTGGTAAGCATCACCTGAATTACATGGCTTAGGATGGTAAAAGAATAAAGTCTAAATATTTACTGTATTATGGAAATACCTATTATTTATTTTCTTTTGTTGTTGCTAAACCCTATTCCAAATTAGCAACAGGGCTGTCTCCCAATAAAAGAGAAACAGGACCATTTGAATTAAAAAATTTATATTTTCATCCCCCAAACCTCCTACATCAGGAGATTACCATAAACCATGCTTTGCAGCAATTTAATGTGTTTATTACTTCAAGAGATTTTGATTTGTTGTTACTGCAGAGTTGAGATAAAATACTGCTAAGCACAGTTCCACTTGACTGTGACAACATACACTGAAATAATCTCAGTCAACAAATCACCTTTAAGTTTCATCTACAAATTGCACTAAAAACTCTGTGAATTTAACAAAACTGGTAAAATTTCAATGACAGTAAAAACAATGCCATTCCCCAAGTCAGTAACTTGGATTAGTAAATGGAAATGCTTTTAGGATGCCTCAGACTCAAAACCAGGAAAATCTCCTGTATGTCCCATTTAAAGTTTACTACAGCACTTTCTCTTGATAGGCCAGAAAAGCAGGCACAGTGAAACCTGAGAAGGCTTGTAAGAGCCACTGGCACTCAAGACTTCATGCTAAGACAGATCTCTAACTTTGCATGCCTGGTTTCCAGCTGTGCATCCCGTAAATTATCCTAAATACAAAAGTCAATGAAACATTCAAAGAGACACTTTCACCATTAATTATATTTTTATAGGATAAGACCTATTATACATGCTTTGCTTCTGCTATGCATTTAAAACAATTAAGATTATGAACTCACAATCTCTAATTCTGAAAATGCAAAACTACTGAGAAGGAAAGGGGGGAATAAACAATAAAGAGCTGGTTTGAATAGTGGTTCACACTACATTTGCTTTAAAATCTCTGATTTTGCCTACCACAACTGCTTGCCCATATTTTAGGTTGTGGAAGCCTAAGTTCATTATTACACAGGCTGGTCCCAGATAAGTTTTGTGAATAAAGCCTTCTCCTTTTTAAAGTCTATCCAACAAGATGCAAGAATTAGTTGGTCACACATAGACAAATTGTTAAAAGTTTAATACTTCTGATGACTAAAATTTAACTGTCCTACACCAGCATGGCTAGGGTGCCTTTGTACTAAGCAAATTACATTACTTATGCTTGTAGTTACACAAATGATGCTTGATGATAGGTAAAACCTGTATCTTGATACAAAGTATGCTAATAGTTTCAACCAACATCTTGAACCATGAGAAAATCTCCATGTAATTGCTTTATGAAGAGTCTCTAAAGACCTTGGACATATCCAAAATATGGTACAAAATTATTAGAAATTTAACAGCTGTCACATTTTTTATTTACTAGGGTTCAAAATTTGAAAGATAACGTCCCTTCACATCAATTCAAAATTACAGTTAAAGGTGTTACAGCCAGCCCAGTATTTCTTAGATCTAAGCAAGACATCTTCCCCGTGTTTACTCATTATTTGCTGTGTCTTGAACCGTAAGTATATACCTTACTTTAAATCCTACTGTATCACTACTCAGAAATTCAACTAAGTAAAATGTAAATTTGTGTGAAATCAGAAGAAAAGGCTAGAAAGGACCTCAAGAAATTGCCTACCTACCTCTCCTGTTCAAAGGCAGGATCAACTGTATCTGTGTTGCTCCTGGGATATGTCTGTCAAATCTTTCCTTTACAAGTCTTGAACATGCCACATTCAAAAACATTCTCACAGTCTTTTCAAATATTAAATTCAGATTTCCAATATTTAATTTAATCCATCACTTCTTGATCTCTGGTGGTCATACTGGATGGCACAAACTATTCCCCATTTCTCTACTGCAGTCCTAAGTATTTACAAATATGTACTACTTATACACTGACTTGAAAAAACATTCCCATTTTAATAGGTGCAATTTTCTGCACCACTTGTCCTTATTATTCTGCTCTGAACTTTCTCCGTTTTGTCCATATCTTCCCTGAAAAGAGTGGTCAAACAGATACATTTTCAATGAATCTCAATGAAGGAGATGTAAAGCAAAAGGATTACTTACTTTTCCTTCAGATTATCTTGCTCACACATTTATATAACCTCACATCATCCCTGATTTTTTGCAGAGAAACTTACCTGGCTCTTGTTTGCCCTGGGATGTCCCTAATCTTCCCCAGCTATTTTCTCCAGACTTGATATCTCATTACTTCTCATTTTGTTCTTTAAATTCCACTAAGCACAAAACAGCTACAATCATACTTGCTCAGCCACCTCCAAGCCTCTTAGACCATACCTACAATTTCTAAACTCAAGCTGAATTTCAATTACATTCTGTAGCTCGTCCCAGCTTCCTACATATAAATTTATTAAGCATACTATAGCTGTCATCTAGGTTGTTGAAGGAAAGAGTGACTGGAACCAGAGGTAACACACACCCCAAGAAGACTCTGTCGATCCCCATCTGACAATGAGATCCTCACAATCATTCCCTGATATAGTGATCCATCTCCTTCCATCGTCACAACTTCATCCAGACTGCACTTCCTCAGATTGTTCGAGAGAACAATCAGATGAGGTCACGTCAGCAGCCCTGCTAAAATCAACATGTAAAGTATCTTCTAGGCTGTCCATACTAGAGTGACCTATCACCTCATGAATTAATGAAATTTATTCATGATAAAGTGATAAATTCACTTTGTCCTCTTCTGTTTGTAGCACTTGTTTAAGGACTTGGTTCTATTAATCAAATACGTGGCAGGTGAAACACAAAGGATAAAAAAATTAAGAGAAGTTTCACCGCCACAGAAGTTTTCCTCAATGTAGTTTATAAAATAACATCTTAATGAAAAGAAGCAAGGCAATGGGAAAGTCTTGTCTATCCTGAACCTCAAATGGGAACCGTTATTTCTTTTTAGGTGTATCTCCTCTGCACACAACTTTAAAAATCTCTTGCAACTAAAACTGGATTTGGTTTTGTGTTAACACAAAATTAACAGTGATTGCAGGGGACAAGGTAACTTGTACTTGTAAGCCAAGAAACAAAGCTAGATAATTCTGGGCATCTACTCTTGATGCAAAAGAAAAAAAAACTCTGTATATTTTAGAAGATAGCATGGGACATTTTTATTTTATTACAAAGTCTGCTTCTCTACAAATTTAATCACCTTTCTGAGTGGAAAAAAAATAGTATGATATGGTATCACCATTTAGTGTTTGCTTTCGGAGCAAAGGAATTTTCTTTTAATTGCCAGCACTGGGAGTTTGTCTGGGGCTTCCTCCTCTGCTTATCAATAGGACAGCATTATAAGCCATTCCTCCAAGATCACAGACACAAACACATACTGCCATTTTAGCCTTTAAAGAACTGCTGACATCTATGGAAGCAATACTGCCCCGCCCTGAGAAACTTCCTAGTGACCTGAAGACATTACCTGACATTATCTGTTCAACACCAACCTTACAATTCAAAATTAAATCATTGGTGAGCTCTTCCTCTCAGCTCAAAGGTCTGCACTCCAACACAGAGCTCTGTGCAAAGGGTGATCTAATCCTACACCATTCCAAACTTCAGAGCTCTGCAGATTGGAAACTTCCTCAGGGCCTTCCAGTCCCCTAAAAATCTCTTCCACTGTTTCCTAAAGAACCATTCAAATGCCTGAGCAAAACTGGACACTTTATTGACTAGTTTTATTAATAAAACAATCAACTAGCTTTTACAGCTTTTAAATTTAGGTAGTAACATCCTCAATATAGGTAAAAATCCAGTATTTTCACTACTACACCTTGAAAATATGAAGTCAGCTAAAGCCTCTGCAAACAGTTATTAAGTTCCTTATCTATGACTTCAGTTTGATTACACAGTTCACATCTAAGAATCTGTTTAAGATTCTCATTTTTCAGACACTATGTAATCAAGTTAGGAAACTCAAAAGAATTTTTTTTGTTAATGACATTTAAAAAACACCTTGTGAACAAATGTAAAACCTATACTGTGAAGAACAACAGAACACTGCTAGCAAAGCAATTCATGCTAAATAAAGACTCATCATGTTTGATTAACATAAACTCCAAATCATTCAAAACCTTAACTTTCATCCCTAGCAGTTCTGTTGAGTGTAGTACTACTTCAACATTCATGAAAATCACACCCCCTTGATTGGCTGTGGCTAAACCTCTACTTCAGGTATTTCAAGATCAAATCTCTTACTGTAAACACATCCCGGTATCCAAGGGCTTTATAAACAAACAAAAGACTGGCCCACAAAAAAAGATTATTCTCTGCTGCCACCACTCCCAGACAAAACAGTTGACAGTAATGGCAGCATTTTCAGAAAGCTTACCAACACAAGACTTGGTCTGCTCTGGAAGGCAGCCGTGAAATCCAAGCTTCACCTGAGCCAGGATGGCATGAACAAACCCTGCTCTTTGATTTATAGAGGTGTAGTTGTAGGCAAGCAATGACAAAAGTTACAGCGTAGACAATAACCTAGATAACCATGGATAAATTCTTAAAAAGCAGAAGGAACAAACCAAGACAGAAACCACAAGGCTAAGAGTTCCAAATTCAGTACTAATACTGGTCCCAATGCAAAAGACAGCTGAAAGCAGCAAGCAAAGAGCCATCCTTCAAAATAACAACAGCAACAAAAAATCCACCTCCTTACAGGGTGGAAATTAAAGTTCTGTCTCATCATCCACTATTATCTTAATAACTTCACTTTTCCTTATTTCCATGTCACTCTCAGAGGCAAAAAAACCCATAGAGTCAGATACTCTGTTTTAAAAACAACAAACTTTTAACTATTTCAAAAGACAACAGTGGCACAGAAGGTCAGTAAACAGGAAACTATGAACAATTATCAGCTCTGAGCACAACAGCAACAAAACTGAAATTTGTATAGGAAGATGAAAGAATCATTGTTTCTAACTGCTTTTAACAACTCCTGTAGTTCTTTGGGAACTAAAATTTTCCTGCTTTGTTTCTAAGAGTTGAGAAAATTCTTAATCCTTGAAAACATGTACTCTGTAGACAGCATCTAAAGCAATCTCTGCTGCTGCTAAGTACATTTCAACCCCTCACTTCCTCTTATTAAAAAAAAGTCTTAACCATTTCCTTTAACCGCAAACCCACATATTGTGTGGTTTTCTACTCGCTTGAGTTTCGGTATCACATCTTCAACAGAGCGAATCTTAAACAGCAGTTTTGGAATTGACAGCTTAAAGAGAGGGGGGAAAAGAAAGAAATAAACAAAACTAAAGTGTTCCAAACAGTCAGCGATGTTGCAGCTGGGCTGAAGAGAGACTCACAATAAAACACAATAATCAATTCCAAGACTTCTGGGCTCACCATCTGAGCTAGCCAGTTCTCCCTGTCAAGCAGCACTGACTGCAGCTGAAGAAAACTACTATTTGAATTCACAAATCACTACATGAATACACAAGAGTTGTGCCTGGGACATCTCCATATTTGCAAAACTACACACGACACAATAATCAAGGCACTTGGTCATGCCTACTTCTCTCCCTGTATGCAAGACCTAGCAATTTTGGACTTGGTTCTTGGCATTTGCAGGAAATAGGAGTGTCACGTCCAGTGCTGATGCTCCCCTACAGAGAGCCTGTCCACCTGCACCATTTCCTAGACATGAGTAACAGCAGAGCGTTCCACCATATGGGCCAACACGCTCAGAGCTCAGCCATCCAAACGTGCCAAGTACAAACATATCTGTAGGCACCGGACCATTTAACAGGAGAAAATGTCCCTGTATCAGAACACTGGGAATGCAAACAGAGCCCAGACTCACGATGGCTAAGGCAGGGCTATCAAGACCCGGTTTCATTTCTCCAGTCCTGTTTCCAGCAGAGCTGTGCTCAGGAGAAATTCCCCTTGCTCATTTTTCACCTGCAATATTTCTCTCAAAGCGCAACAAGCACACGCGCAAACAACTTCCTCGTTTTGATGGTTTTCCCCATAAACTGTCAATTTCTGTTAGAAGTGTAATCATATTGTTACCAGAAGTGATTCTCCAGTGTATGAAACTACAGACGAAAAGGAATCTCTCAGAAAGACAGGAATTTGCAATCATCTAGTCTGAATGCTTTATTTATGTCAGTGAAGAAGATTTGCAGAAACACTCAAGTGCACATCAAATAGTGAAACGGCTTTGTATGAACACTGACTTCTAAATACTTCAATCACTTGGTTTGTTGGTTCTTTTCCCCTGAAAAAACACTTTAATTAAAATCAACATTGCACTTGGTAGTCTTTACTTCTTGTGGTCTCCCATATGAGCAAAAAACTTGGACAAAACACATCCTTTACTTCAGATCAGTCAGGCAGGGTCACTCCTGACAGAAACCTGGGTCCAGAAGTCAGAGGACCAAGCAAGCACGTAGAACTCTCAAACTCCCCTTGCCATTGCAGCTGGGGAACAGCACTGAAATTTTAATGTGCTGAACCCACAAAGGTGTGCTTGCTGCTCAAAAGTAATAACTAGCATTTTCTTTGAAATAAGGAAAATCTCTCAAATAATTGTGTTCAAGGCAAAGCAATAAAATCCTAGCTGGTATTCATTACTGAAGTGGGTTGAGGGGCCATATACTTTCAGAGGATGTATCACTCATTAGGAAAATGAAGCTGGGAAAGATGAAGGGTTTGGAACTAGATGATCTTCAAGGTCCCCTTCCAACCCAAATCATCGTACAGTTTTGTGGCCATGAACTACATTCTTTCCTACGGGAAAGCACAACGATTACCTCCAGCAGAGAAATTAGGCGAGCACGAAGGCGTGACCGATCCTTCTCTCAAGACTCAGACCTACAGCTTCCTGCACCGCCGAGCCACCTCACCCAGGCCAACACCGATCCACTTCCTTCGGGAGCCGGGGAGCTGCTCCAGCACCCACCGCAGCTCCAAGCTCCCGCTCCATCTCACGCCGAGAGCTGCTAAGCAACCGCGCGACTCGAACTTATCGAAATCAAACTTACTAATTTTACCCCGTACCCCTTTTTCCGCTCGGTAGCGACAGGTTTTGGCGTGGGAAAAGCCCCGCGGCGCTGCCCACTCGCGGCTCGTGTGAGTCACGCACGGCAGCGGGGCGGCAGCGGCTCCGGGGGCTGCGCCGGGACCAGGCCCCGCCGCTGCGGGCGCCGCCACGATCGGCCCGGCCTCCTCCCTTCCTTCATCTTTCTCTCCCGGTATCGATGCGGCGGC
>VWYP01011753.1:17038-28515 GCA_013400435.1 Pycnonotus jocosus
GGGGGGCGCTGAGGGGCACTGAGCTGGGGGGGCGCTGAGGGGCGCTGAGGGGCGCTGAGGGGCGCTGAGGGGCACTGAGGGGCGCGGGGGGGGCGCGCTGGGGCAGAACCCCAAGGTGGGCTCCGAAACGGCGGAGAACGCCCGCGTTTGGTCAAGGTTTGCACCGAATAAAGCTATGGATGCCCCATCCCTCGAGGTGTTGGCTGGATGGAGCAACCTGGTCTACTGGAAGCTGTCCCTGGCAGGGAGTTGGAACGAGATAATCTTTACAGTCCCTTCTAAACCAAACCGTTCTGTGAGTCGATGAAAGTCCTATTTTTTTTACTTAACCAGCTTCACTTTTTTTAATTTAATCAACTCCATTTTTTTCACTTAAACACACTTTGGCTACAATAACTCCATGCATCTCTACAGGTTGGGGGCAGAGTGGCTGGAAATATGCACAGTGGAAAAGGCCCTGGGGGTGCTGATCAACAGCAGCTGAAGCTGAGCCAGCCCAGGTGAACAAGAAGGCCCATGGCACCCGGCCCGTGTCACAAACAATGTGGCCAGCGGGAGCAGGGAAGTTAACTGGGTTAACATTTCTCTGCACTGGGCGCTGGTGAGGCCACATCTCAGTTGCTGTCTCCAGTTCTCAGCCCTTCAGCTCAGGAAAGGTATTGAGGTGCTGAAACTCGTCCAGGGAAAGGCAAGGAAGCTGGTGAAGCTTCTTGCTCGTGTTCCTACAAGGAGCAGCTGAGGCAGCTGGAGTTGTTTAGTCTGGAGAGGAAGAGACTCCAGGGGGACCCCAATGCCCTCTAGAACTCTCTGACAGAAGGGTGGAGTGAGATCAGGGCCAGTCTCTTCTGCCATGCCAGTGAGAGGATGAGAGGAAATGGCCTTAAACAGAGACAGAGAATATTCAGATTAGGGATTAGAGAGCTTTTTTTCACTGGTTGGTTGGTCAGGCATTGGAACAGGTTGCTCAGGAGTGGAATCACCACCCCTGGAGGTGTTTAAGAGGCATCTGGATCTGGCACTGGCTGATGTGCTTTAGGAGTTAGAGTGGCAACGCTGGATTGACAGTTGGACTGGATCATATTAAAGGTCTATTCCAACCTTGATGATTCTACGATTTTTATTTTTTTACTTAACCAACTGAAAATAATAGCTGGGACCCAGCAGACCAGTGCACAAGTAATACTGACACACTGTCGCTGCTGGTGCCCCTTGTTTTCTGAGGGCATTTCCACCAGCACCAGAGCATCACACCTGCCCTGGGATGTGGGAAGAACCCGGGGATACCTGTGGAGGTGCTGCCCCTCCAGTGGCCCTCCCACCCCACTCATGGGGCTGTCACCATCCCCCTGAGCTGTTGCTCTGGACCAGTGTACAGCAAATTCAGAAAAACACCATGTCAACAACTAGATGAGTCACATCACTGCTATTTAATTTTTTTTTCACTTGAAGCCACAGGAATTAAAAGCATATATTTTTAAGGAATGGTGATATTTCTGTGCTGTGAATGTCAACAGCAGACCTCCAGGAGACCATCCCTTATTGTAATGTCCTAGGGAGATGATTTCAGCACTGAGAGGCCAGCACAACCAGCTGGGATGCAGGGATCTCCAGCCTAGGGAATGAGAGACAGGCTTAGGAATTAACCTTCTAATCTATTTTTTTTAATAGTAGCACCACCATCTGTGCCTCTTTTTTTGTGTGTATTAATACTTCTATTTAATTTTCAGTTCACCTTTTTGCATTAGAAATCAGAATCAGCCTCTGTCTTTCAGAGATTTTAAACTAATCTATTTTAGAAAGCACAGAAATGAATGTGAGAAGCCTGAATGTAGTTAAATTGTTACTGACCTCTCTCTTCACTTTAGCAATTACAAGACAATTTATGATTCAGAATAAAACTAGGAAGCAAGAACTTGGAGTTCCAATCTGAAGTCTGCTATTGATTCATTCATTGGCCTCTATCAGATGGTTTTATTTCTTAGCTTTGTGTCCAAAAGTCAGGAGTACCTAGCAACAATGTTGTAATGCTTGATTAGGTTAGACCTGTTAGACCCGACTTTTCATTACTGGAGTCTGTGGAAAACATCAGAAATATTCAAAGTGCTATTTAAAATTATATAGCATAAAATGCTATGTCATTTAATGTGATTTAATGAATAATATCTATAGTGATATTTTACACAAAGCATTTTCCTTCCATTATAAATTATTTTTTAAAGTATCAAATGTAATATTTCTAGTTGAAAAAAAAGATGTCTCTCATGTAGTTGCACTGCAAAATAAGAATCATAGAATGGTTCAGGTTGGAAGGGACCTTAAAGATCATCTCATTCCAAACCCCTGCCACGGCAGGGACACCTTCCACTAGACCAGGAACTCTGTTCAACCTGGTCTTGAACACTTCCTGGGATGGGGAATCCACAGCCTCTCTGAACAGCCTGTTCCAGTGCCTCACCACTTTCACAGTAAAGAATTTTCCTTTAAAATCTGTTCTAAACTTACCCTCCTTCAGCTTAAAGCCATTTAAGAACAAATACTAACACTTTTTTTGTTCCTCACCTACACACCTACAGCTAACACAAAAGCATCCCATTTTTAATTTCATATTCAATTATTTTTTAGCCATATTAGATGTTCTAGAAGTTTCAAACAACAACAATCACAGAATTTGTAATTTATATATAGCCAAGCAAGTGGAATGATGTCACTGAGCCAATTCATCGTGAGTTTTTGTGTGTTGTATTGAAACATCCATGCGCCAACATCCTAATCCTTCTTCCTCTGGAATTAGTAGAGAAACTACAGATCACATTGGAGGCAGAGCTACTTGGTAGCTTAATGGCCTTCAAATCTTTGTCACAAAGACGAGCTAGCCTCTGCTAACTGCCCACTGACCAGAATAAAGCACGAGTACTCGGTTTGCAAGGAGCAATCTCTGACTTCTTTGAAACTGGGACAGATTCAAAATATTGTGTGTTGATGCTGGAACACAGATGGCAAAGCCCTGTTATGGTGTTCCAGCACACAGGAAAACTGTAGGGCTTCTGTTGGGTTGTGTCACAATAGGACACGAAAGGACAAGGCAGGGACGAGGTCCGAGGTCAGCAAGAATGCTTTCTCTTTTTCTTTTATTAATTTTGACTCCAACTTATATACAACTGTACAAAAGGACAAGAGATTGGTCAAAGCTGTTGCCACCTCTTCAGTCTCGTTGGTGAACATCACCATCACTCAAGAAACTCCTCCTAGAGGAGAAAATATGAAAATATTCTCTGTTTACAAGAGAAAGTGTGAAAATCTGAGCTCCAAGTTCTGTAAACATCGGAGGGCAAAATGAAAACATAGAAGGCAAAGTAAAAACATGGAAAAGCAAGGGTGACAGGGCTGAACAAGTTGAACTGTCTTCATATACCTACAGAACCTTTTTCGGCAGGTGTGTACTAGCTCCGGTGCTCTGAACTACTTTCTTCAGCCTGTGTTACACTTCTGTCCCAGATATATGGGGTAGCATGAGTGGCTACAGTTGTAAATGTACAAAAATAACCTATTAGAGGTTACTTTATCTTCTCCCTTCCTCTCCCTTTCTCTCATGAGAACCCAGTGGAATAGCATGTCCCTCTTTAAATATAATAGCTTTTATGATCCATCCAGCAAAGACTGAAAAAAAAAAATAAATCCTTACCTTAAACTTACATTTAAGGTAGGAAAACTTGAATCAAGGAACATCCAAAGAATGAAGGTGTTTCCCTCACTGTTTCTAGGAATCATATTTACCAGTCAGTGGCCATCTTTAAAAGTTAGAGGTTTAAATGTGACAGAACAGTGCAATGGTAGATTTTTGCAGATAAAATCAGTGTCAAAAAGCAAGCTAGTAGAGAAGAACAACATGAGTACCACCCAAATCATCACACGTTGTTGCAAACTGTGGAAAAAGATTGAAAAACCACTACAGTTATCTTCCACATTTCCATCAGGTTTTTTTTCCCATTTGACAAAGAAATATGAATTTTTGAGGGTATTAAAAACCCCAGTTGTTTCACGCAGCATAGAAATATTCAACTTAGACCAGAGATGGAATATGATGTGACTAAAGTCTATCCCACTATGCTGTGTGAAACCTTGTGTGTGGAGAAAGGTAGGACAGGATAAGGCTGTGAACACTAAGAAGGGCTCCTACTTCAATTAACTGAAGCTAAGAACTGAAGTTCAGTGGTTATTAAGATTGCCACAATAAAATTTACATGTGGCCATCAAACATCACTCAACAAAAACATATGGGATAAATCTGCATCTTAGCTTTAGCTGTTCAAATAGCCTAGTTTGAGTTCTTCTTTGAAATAAAATGCAGAAGATTTTGCTTTTGGGGAAACTTGGGTCAGTAATTTTCCTACAGGAAGCGTGAGTACTTTGAAAGTACTTATTTCTTAATGATTTGCTCTCTGGGTAAACAGTGCATGACTTCCTTTGCTGAAGCACAGCACTAGGTATCAAAGAATTTGCATGTATAGATGAATCAAACAACTTGTATTTTGTGTATTTAAATTTTGTTTTTTCAACTTAAGTAATACCGTTAAGAGTTACAAAGCAGAATGTGAAATAACAAAAACCACAATGTAAAGGATTTCTAACAGGTAATAAATCCATTAATCAGAAGATCTATACCAACTATTACTAGCACATTTCCTTACACAGATTATTTCTATTGCATTTAGAGCTTTCCACATACATTTCTTTAGTGATAAAATGTTTGGAGTTTTGTTGTTGTTGTTGAAGTTGTCATTGTAATGTTTAGGGGTTTTTAATTAAAAAAAAAAATTTAAGGATGTTAATAGCATAAATACCTTTTAACATGGCTGAAAAAAAGTTTGGCTGATAGGTATAACTCATCATGTATATCTTCTGGGTTCGTTTTGGTTTGTTTTCCCTGCAATATTTTTTGATGTTGATAACGAAATTGTTAATGATCAAGTGTGTGTTACTCACACAAAATAATCACACAAAATAATCCAGAAAAATCTTTTCCTTTCAGAGTGTTCATGTCAAAAGTAGTTTCTTGTTTAACTTGCTGAATTAACAAGGAATTAACAAGGAATGCCATTAGCAAAGCAGCATCAGAGATTTCATCTGCTTCAGTTAATGAAGCTCATTGTTTGGAGTTGGACAGAAAACAGCCATTACATCTTATGAAAAATCGTGAAGTTTGATTATTAAGGTGAAGCCAAGAACACTCAGTGCTGCTCACAAAGAGTCATTGACTGATACTGCAAATACTTTATTGCCTTTTTGGTAGGACATTTGTCCTCTCAATCAAACCTGAATGGAAATCTTCGGCATTTGAGGACTGTTCTTCAGTGAGCTTTTGGTGATTTTGAAGTTGTGGTTAAAAGTGTGGGATGAAAAAGGAAGAAGGGAAATACTCTTCATGACTTGTTTTTACAAGATAGTTACAAAGGAAAGAAATCTTCCTAATTAAGATGTTAACAAGATAGTAAATTAATTACATTAAATCTATATATAATGGCATCCAAATCTAGTTTTCTACCATTAGTTTAAGTCTAAATGATACACAATTGTTTTCTAAAGTAAATCAGAAAACATGGCTACATCATCCTGAACTTTATTTATGGTCTACATATAGAAATTAATTTCATATAAAAATAATAAAATAATGAATAAATTACTTTAAGAGGCCATCAGAATGGAAACTTTTTGGCTACTTTAAAAGTAATGGTAAAGTAAGGTAAGCTTAGGAACAGCTTTTGAGTTCAAGCAAAATGCTTCTGTACATTTTTTACTGAAATACCCAAAGAGAAAACATAATTAAAACCTCCCTGACCTTTCAGTATGTCTCATTATTGAAGAAAAAAAGAAAATAATTAAACACTAAGAGACAGTTTAGGTCAATCTGGGTCACTCTTTGACTCTGAAGTATACCCTTTTAAAAAATCAGTTTTTTTCTGAGTGTGCCTATGTGGTTCTATTCCAGGATGTCACCTCTTTTTCTAGAAATGTCTTTGTTTTAAGTTACCAGGTTTCTTCTTTCTGAAGCCTTGGTTTTCAAATACTTTCAGCTATCCTCCAAATGTTGATGCATCTGTCTCAGTCCTTACAGTAAAAAAAAAAAATCATCCCAGAAGTACCATTTTTGTTTTGCTGACACATGTAATATCTCATTACAAAGTTGGATAACATAGTTTTTTTCCCATCAACACCATTTACAAGTTTGCTTTACTCTGTCACCTGCAATTTGCATTCTCTCCCAGTTCACAGATGTAGCCTCTGGAGTCAGGGATTTATGTAAATAAAACATGATTTTATGGAATTTTTTAACTTTATCAGGCTGATCTTACTATTTTTTATGATTCCCTTGACCAAAAGGAAAATAAAAACCCAAGAACATGGGTAGATTAAAAGCCCATCAAACTCAGCATCCTGTCGCTGTCCTGTGGCCAAGGAATGGAGCACTGAGGAAGAGCATGAGGACAAGCACACATCACTGCTTCTGCAGAGTGCACTCTCAGGCTCCAGCAGGCTGCAGCTCAGGGACTTTGTGAGCCAGAGACACTGTCTTGCATCTAATACTTGTTGATCTACTTCTCTTTTATGAATGTGTCAGAAATCTGAACCTATGCAAACTTCTAGGATCCTGTAGCAAAGGCTCACTTAGCTTAACTGTGTCTTTGTATACAGGAATTGAAAGAAATAACATAGGTCATGTCCTGCATCAATTTTTTGAGATAAAAAGGGAAGTTAAGTCTCTCCTTGTGAGTGGAATGGAAGATATTTAGGCAGCTCTGGGCTGGCTGGATCAAACTATAGACCCAGGAAGAGATAGGGCTTGGACAGCTTAATTTTCCTTCCCTTCCTGCAGGGAATTGCTTCCAGCACACAAATATCAAGTATTGAATGCTAGTGATATGATAAGGCAAAAAAAGGATATGAAGAGGAACAGTACTCTCCAGGGAGTTTTTTCAGGATGTGGGATGTTGTGTTTATGCATGTTCCACTTCACCTTTACCCTACTTATAGAAGGCATCTCTCCATGATGAATAGTAAGATCAGGTGCTACTTACATGCCTAACTACATTAATCTATAAAATATTTTTTCTACTGTATTTGCTGTTTTATGTTCCTGACCAGAAGTTATAATGGTTTCCTTCCTGAACTCGGTGAAACAAAAAAAACCCCTTGCTATGCTTCCTGGTACAAATGGTAACATTAATATTTTATTACACCTGAGGAAGCTACACATTAACAAAAGCTATACATAAGATGCTACAGGAACTCTAAAATTAAAATTTGATTTTTATCTTCTTTGATTTTAATTTTTGAGGATTTAGGCTTGGTGTTTGCAGCAAGAGGAATTTTTGTGGATTTTTAAATTAGCTCTCCTTTCTTTGAATGACCACTGAAACAAACCTGTAGAGAAACAGAAAGTTTGTGAGACTGATTAATTGCATTTTTTCAGTAGATTGTTAAAAGCTGAGGTACAAAATGGAAATTTGAGTATTCTGGCAACCCTCCCCCCCCACCAAAAAAAAACAACCATCTGAAATTAAGAGCAGTCATAATAACCACTGAAAAATCACAACTTTTACTTCACATCTGCCACCTAAAATAGAGAAAGAAAACCACATTTCAGGTTTCAAAGGACTTGAAAGCATTACAGAAACTCACTTACGTTAAGTGAGTCTTATTGTCTCATGTAACATAGACACAAGTACTGCCAGATCTTCCTCATACCAACAGGTCCCCAGGGCCTGGCTACTAAATATTGCAGGTTTGCATTCTACCCTGTTCCCCAGTGCTCTTCATTAAGCACAATCCCTGACAGACTGTAAAAACACACATCTTTAGATCAGTGAATCTGTCTGCTCATTGATATGGATTGCTCACAAAGTGTGGTGAGAGCAGAGAGGAATGCTCTGGTGTTTGTAGGGCCATGCCTTTGGTCATGGGCATGACTTTGCTTTTGGGGAGATTTCCCTGCAGCAATATGAGAACATATGCCAGTGGAAACACCACTGGCTCAGGATAGCTTTATAAAACCCAGCAAATTATGCTGCTTGAAATAAAATATTAAACAAAGAGCAGCTGCCTACCCTTCAGGCCAGGAATAAAATGCGGCGTTTGAAGAAGGTTCACAAACGTAATAATATTATTAGGAGCAACCATTGGGCCTCTGTTTGCAGTCTTTAGCAGTCTGGACTGGGCTTCCATATTGCACCTTATCAGGGTTAGATGACCAACTCAGTCTCCCAAACTCCAAAGATTTGAGGAACTGGCTCTGTTTCTGGGCTTGAGCAAGATGCCTCATCTGCTCTTACCTAGCACACTGCATAGATAAAGCTGGTCAAGAATGATGCATGCATGCTTTGATTTTTATGCCAAAGGAATATAGGAAGATATGTGCTTCCCCTTACAGTGGAAAACTCTCTGCAGCTGTATATGAGCACCACATCTATGAANGCATGCATTAGCAGTGTGGCTTTAATGCATGCTTTGATTTATATGCCAAAGGAATATAGGAAGAGAGGATATGTAAATGTGTGCTTAAGATATATGCTTCCCCTTACAGCGGAAAACTCTCTGCAGCAGTATATGAGCACCACATCTATGAAGAAACAAAGCACAAAAATATGTACAGATGACTCCCACCACCTCTGGCTTCACCCTATTCCTACACACAAGTAACTGCACTTTGTTTAGCCAATAGGGTCTAGCACTTCCAATGTGTTACAAACTGGCAGATCCAGAAATGCAGAACAAACTAACACCTTCCAGCAAAGCTTGGCTCACTAACAACCAGGTCACAGTATGTGTAACTGCAGCACTTTGTGCAGGAATGCCCTGTGAACTTTCTGTACACAGCTTTCAGCATGGTCCTGCTTCCCATTTAGTCCAATTACTACAGCAACACATTTAAAATGCTATATATTTAATCTGCCCCTGCCTTCACCCCTTATTCCTGCCATCCTAGGAAAACCCCCCTAAACCCACAATAATTGGCAAAAAATTCTTAGGCCTTTACTGTTCACCTCAGCAATCAACTCAGTACACAAAACTGAGAATCCTTGTGGACTTTTCACTCTTCACTATATTAAGTTCTGGAAGAGCCCTTGCTACAAATTCATTCTTCCTCATAAAATAACATTTCAAGATTTTGTCTGCACTTCACTAGCTCTTTGAAATCTCACTTTCCAATCAGGATTCCACTTACAACAGATTTTCCAGGCATGTTACTGGACACAAGAACAAAGGACTTAATATCTGCATCCCCATCCAGGATGTGGGACAATGGTACACAACTAGGCTGGAAAAGAGGACAAATCACTCTCCATCAGCATTGCTGAGAGTCTAGTTCTCTTCCAGAATATTCCTTCCCTAACAGATATTGGAAGGTCTAAAGGATGAAAAACAAACCGATGAGAATAAAAGAGTGGTTGTCTCTCAGCCAAAACCTCTCTACACGAAGGAAATGGCATGGAGCACAGACATGTGCCACTGAAGGGAAATGGGAGCATGTCATACTCCAGCCATCCTCCCATGTACTATCTTGCCCAGTTGCTGAGGGTGTGAATGATCCTGAGCTTGTGACTCCTAACTGCTTCAGAAAGGGAAAAGCCAGCAGGACTAGGCATCATGTCTTGACAACTTTGCAAAGCTCAAACCAAGACTCTGTTTCAGCTGAGGGCCTCCAGGCTGTGTAGGAGACAGCATGCTGGAATGTATGAAGCAGGTACACCCAGAAGTGTGTTTGTGTGTTTTAGCACAAAAGATGGTGAAATAGTGTCCCTGCAGGAGGCTGCTCCCTCCCAAGTTGTCATGGACAGGAGCTGCCTGTCCCAAGGGGTCCATAGATCACAGAGTGCTCCGATGGGAGTCTGACACATGCAGTGCAATTTAAGCTTTAAACCATTTGTTTCAAGTATGAGATCAACTTGCCTGAATACCATCATCCCCAAATAGCACAATGCACTCCCAAAAAGGCTTATTAGAACTTTATACAATGGCATTGTTATTTCCCTCTCTCTGTTTTAAATACCTCCTCATGCATTTCACCGTCACACTTGCATTTCTCATCACCACACTACATTCATGATTCACAGTCATCCAGTCACCAACTGGTGCACAGAGTTATTTTCAGCTTCTCTGTTATTTTCAACCAAGGAACATAGTCTGAAGCAGAGGCATTATTAGAGTTAGATATTAGCTGAAAAATGTTTGATTTTCTCCCCCATTTCTCTTATTCCTCAAAGTCATCTGGTAAATGCAGTTTGAAATGTGATGTAATTAGTGTACTAATTAGGGTTCAATTCTCCAGTTAAATTACCAGCCTAAGAATCAACTGTCAATTTTCAGTGCATTTTACAATTTAGCTCAACCCTCTAACATATGCATTTGTCTGAGTGCAAGGCTGGTTTTTCAAAGTCAGCTATCTGGAATGTCTGGTTGTCACTTTTCTGATAGAAGCCAGCTCTTTTGCATCAATAAGTATAGTTAGTACCTAGACCAAAATAATAGTGGAAGGAAATAGATACAGCAGAGAGATGATGTACTGCCATATGAGCTCTTTGAATATGTACAAGCTGCTTTTTGTAATAGTTAGTAATTACAGTACACATTTCTTAGTTTATACCCATAGAACAGGTTCTGCTGAATTTCTTGACAGACAAAACAGAAGAATCATAACATTAAAAGTTACTTAAAACTACTGTATTTGCATTGATATGTAGCTTATTCAAAACCTGAAGATCCAGAAATACAATAAATACATTCAGCCAAGGAAGTAGAGAAAGCATCCAGCTCCTGTCGCACCCTTAGAGAAATCTTCTACTCTCAGCAAAGCATGCAAGAGGAATAGAGGAGATCATCTGTGAACAGAAATCCCAGTTTTAAACTCTAATTCACTATTATCTTCTCTTCTATCCTGTGATGAATAGTATTAACAACTTGACATCATCATGGAAATACCTGCTTTATAAAAAATAATGTCTATGAATATTCAAGCTACATCTAATGCTTATGACATGAATGGACACACTAAATAATAAGATAACAATTCTGCATATAAACATTTGCAGTGTGTTTTGATTTCAGAGACAACAGCACGGGGGGGGTTGAAGGTTTTTTTTGATTTTGGTGTTTGGTTTTTTTGGTTTTTGGGGGGCGTTTTTTGGGTTCGTTTGTTTGTTTGTGGGGTTTTTTGGTTTTTTGGGGGTTTTTTTTGTTTGTTTGTTTTTTTGTTTTGTTTTGTTTTTTGGGGTTTTTTTGTCCAGTAGGGACCCCTGGTGTTTAAGGCAGTTATAACAAGGATCAACATCCCTGGCAGAAAACGAATCCATTACTTTGGAGTCAACTGCCTTTCTGCATCCACACCTACTGCATCTTCCTCCTCTGAGATCAAGGAACAACAGCTAGTTGTATTATTAAGTTTAATTGTGAATGTTTTACTGATGCCCTGGGAGGGCTGACCT
>VWYP01011755.1:0-34404 GCA_013400435.1 Pycnonotus jocosus
GTATATATTCAGTGATTTTCTTTATAATCCTGCTCTGTTTTGCAACCTAATCTATTCCCCACCAAGACATGCTAGAGACAAACATTGCAGATGCCTTTGTGTGCAGAGAGGAAGGGGAGGCAATTAAAGGTCTGCATGATGTGAAGGCTCTGGGTACCAACAGTGTATAATGTAGTGGAAGAACCAGGGGCAGGGCAGGATCTGGTATTGGCCTCCACCATAGTCAAGGAAAAGCACAAAAGGACAGGACTGCTGGCCATGGTCTGAATCAAACAGGGTTACCTCCAGGAGCAGCAAGTGAGAGGGCTTCCCTTTCTCTTGACATGCTCCCTCCTACAGTATTACTGGGCTGAGTAAGGAAAGAATTTTCTTTTGAATAATAATATATGGGATATTTGTCACTTGAGGTAGAGCATGTTGAAAATATTTAACTGTTTGAAATTTTATAAGATAATAAACTAATTTGATTTAAGCTTATCTTTCTCCCATTGAGCATACAAAGATTAGGTTTTCAAGTCAGTTGTGTTTGCTAAACTGCTGTTTTGTGCACCTTGTATTATCTTTTTGGTTGAGAATATTGTATTTCATATGTAGTTTACTCATTTAGTAGGCAGCCTTCTCAAAAGAAAAATCAGTAACAGAACCAGATTGTAACATTTACTGCAGTTAAACAAAATCAGACCTTGGCATATGATTACTTCTTGATAGGATAATGTGGTACAGTGCATTTTGCTATTTTTTTTCCCCTAACTTTGACATATACATATTTGTATACATAGCCTTAAAACTGATGCAGAGCTAGGGAACACTGAATGGTGAAAAAGCAACTGATAGTGTCTTGGAACTCAGTATAGTGTATGGATGATATCTTAGTTGCTGTGCCAACTGTAGAACAATTCACTGTGGAAATGCCTGTAATGCAAGAGGCTCTAACAAGTTTCAGTTTGTGTGTTACTCCTGGGAAAGGACAACAGCAAGCTCCCTGGAAGTATTTAGGGATGAAAATCTTGGACCAAACTNTGGGAAAGTACAACAGCAAGCTCCCTGGAAGTATTTAGGGATGAAAATCTTGGACTGTTAAACCTTAGACGGTGACTCTATACAAACAGTGAATGACTGGCAAAATTTATAAGGTAATATTAATTAGATCAAACCATTGTTGAGATTATTGAAGGTGACGTTGGCACCAGTTTTTGATTAATTAAAAGGTAGTCCTTCCTTATTGTCTTCTGGGAGCTTGTCACCAGAAGCACTTGCTAGATTGAGGCAAGTAGAATTAAGAGTACAAAATGTAAAAGCTTGGAGGGTGGTTACCACCATACCTCTCAGTATATACATGTATTTTTACTATCTCTGGACCATCCTGTGGGCCTCATAGCCTGATGGCATAACAGTTAACATGATCCTTTGCGATTCTTACAATGGGTATTTCTATCAGCACAGAAAAACAGTGAGTTACCACTCACTCATGTTTCTGTGGACACTTATTCTAAGGCCCATTGAGCTTTTTTACATACAGGAGAGAAGGCAAAAAACCCTGATCTTGCATTGATATAGTGCTTTTTTAGCTTTAGGTGTACCACATATTTTCAAGGCTAATAATGAACCTAGTTATGTAGTTCAGCATACCCAACAATTCTTACAGTCTTGGAGTGTTCAACATATCACTAGTATTTTGCATTCTTCAACTGGTCCACCAATTATAAGACATTTCATTCTAGATTTAAAGCCTTTCTTCAAAAACAAAACGAGGGAATCGTAAATGAAACCTCACAGACAGAGTTTGGAAAGCTGTGTTTACATTGAATTGTCATACTATTCCTCCCTCATGTACAATACCTGTTATTCTAATGCACTTTTGTAACCAAGTGACAGGACTCCTGGCACTGCTCCAGTCTGGGTTCGTAATCTGCAAACAGGAGCCTGGGAAGGCCCATGGGATGTTGCTGCCTAGGGACTTGGATATGCCTGTATCTCAACAGATCCTGGAGTTTGGTGGGTGCCTGCTCATTGCACTTGACCTATGCTGGATAATGCCCCTCAAAGCAACAAACTATATATATAGCTGTTGGTTTTGCAGCCTTTGGCTTATTCATGTATGTTGCTATTGATATTGTCAATAGTCTATAAATGTAGGTATAAGGATTTGGATGAAATGTAATGTAGATTTGGGGAATGAATCAAGGTTAGTACACAGACCCATTCCAGAGCTAGCGGAACCTACACAAAAAGATACTTGTACCATGTTTCCCATTTCTTCTAGAAGAAGAAGGATGGTAAATGTGGGATTTAGTTAAAAGAAAAAGAAAGGGAAATTATGGGTAATTCTACAACATAGTTGTGGTGATTGGGAATGGGGCTGCAGCCCTAATAGGCTACAGCTGTATAGGACAGGTGAACAATATTGAAGGTAAAAAAACATGGAATGTTGAGGTGTACCTGACAATCACAGAAGGGTAGAGAGGGTGCACAATGGAATGCATGTAAGATAAAGGGTATGAAAGGCTGTACTGGAAAGCAATAAAATGCTGATGCTTGAAGCCTTCTTCAGTGTCAGTCGTACCTCCTCTGTCATGTGATCACCTGCAACCCTAGAAGAGAACAGTAGACTTGAAGGATTTTGAAGATCTAACCTCTGACCATGTCCTGCTAGGCCTTTTGGCTGTATCTCCAGAAAATTATGACATTTCAACTTTCATCATGATTCCAACAGAACAGACAAATCTCTTGCAGGTGAGGCACAGCAGCACCTCAGAGGAACAGGAGCTCTTACCAAGCCACGGCCAGTGGTGCGATGGTTGTGAAGGATAGCATCCCAAGGTGACTCATCAAAAGTCTTCTTGTCGTAGAGGTTGAGCAGCTGGCTGACACTGCGGTGGAGAGAGGCGGGGGAATACGTGCGGCTCAGCTGGCCCTGGCTCTGCCTCCTGCCCCCAGCGGCCATACGGAAACTGCGGTTGCTCGTGGGAGAGCCAGCCCCTGGGATTTTCGTATCTGCTAGTCCCTGTAAAGTAGACACAAAGTAATAAACAAAAACATAAAGGGCATGGTTTTAAATAATTTAGCTAAATGAAAACAAAGCAGGAGTGGAAGAGGACAGAGGAAACCATGCCTCAAAATTGTGCACAATAATAAACAGAAGAAAAAAACTCCAGACTTTTCCTCACTGTAGAACAATCATATCACTAAAATCAAACAAACAAAAAACCCACCAACACTAAACCAGTATTTTCCCCAATTTTCTTATTTTTCCTAACTTTTATTTTTTTTAAAGTACCAACAAGCAGAAGTCCAAAGATTTTTGATTGCCAGAATGATAGCCCAGACTTGCACAGCAAGAGGATGTTCGAAGACCTTTTCATGGCCAGGGAAAAAAATCATTCACCCACCAGGAGAAACATGCAGTGTCAGGTGCCTTTGTGCATGCTTGGGTCACCTGACACACCCCACGTCTGGCCACTCTGCAAGCTGAGGACTCTACCTCAAAGTGCATCGTGTATCTTTTGAGAGTGACGCTGCTTGATGAATCGGACGTGTCAGCAATAGTTTCAAACTGAGATTAAAGAGAGGGAGGAAAAGCATTAGGGCAGGGCAAGGTGCAGTGTAGGTGTACCTGACAGAGGGTGTGAATTAGCTGCAGCTCTGTGAGGGAGAGCAGTGTAGCAGGACTAGGGGGAGTAGGGAACTGGCAAAGACCAGGCACTATTTAATTTTTAAGTGGTCAAGTACTGTGTGAGCAGCCAGCATTGCTTCCCTAACAACTGTAAAGCAAACAACTTTGCCATTCCATAGTAGCTCTGTCCTAACTTCTTAGATCAGTCCTTTAACTGCTGCACTAAAGAATCTTCCTTTCTATTAAGTCCATGAGCTGCTGGAAGAAGAAAAAGGAAAAAAAACCAATAACAACAACAACAACAAAAAAAGTAAAAGAAAAGGCAGGAACATGAAGAGGATTTGTGCAGGCATGCCAACAGCAAAGACATTTTAAAGTCGAGAGGAACAACACAAGATGACAGACTGTAGAGGAAAAGGAATCAAAACCATGAGACCAACAAAAAAAGTTTCTTATGCTCTTAGCCTTTGCCAGGAGAAGGGGCACACTGGAAATCCCATTGTTTCCAAGTGCATCTTGGTTGAGGCACAGATGCAGTGTCTTGGCACCAAGTCAAGAAGGAACAGAATGCGTGAAGGATGCAGGAGTCACTATGCTGCTTGATGGCGCTCACGGGAAAAAGAAGCTGAGAAGTGACAAGAAGAATCATCTCATGGCCTGGGTCTGGGAAGAAGCATGAAAATGGAAGGCATGGCTGCTCTCATTCTCAAGCCCAAAACAATTGCCATATTCCTTTTGTTTTGCTTTTTCAAGGGGTAGGATAGCACTACTGCTCTGCTACATGATGGAACATGTTTTTATGGGTTATTTTTCAGAGTTACAACTTCTCATGATAAAAAGCCTTCCTCTTTATCACTTCCCAGCAGCCTTCCCCTCACCGCTCTGATGGTCCCACTGTGGGTCTATGTGCACAAAATTAACAAGTTCACATTTTGTGAAGTTCCCTAGCTTTTTCCTTGATTAGTCTCACTCTACTCCAAACCTTCCTGGCATGCAGCTTGTCCTAGAGCAGTCCAGCTAGGTGGTAGATGGATACTGGCAAGCAATAAAGCCTCTCCCTAAGTCTTGTTCTTTGCAGGCATATCTCCTGGATACCTGACAAAGACTGTCAGATTGATTCTTGGTTATCCATCCACAGCAGGCAGCTGGGAATACATGAAAGGCTCCCCTGAAAAGCACATTTTATCATCTACCTTCTCACAGCGTGCTAAAGACTTCTCAGCTCTATTGTAAATGTCAGCTAACATGAGGCGACAGCAATGGTTTTGCATTTTCTGTGACTCTAGATCCAAAGTTTGTCTTGGGCATCAGAAGCATTTCAGGGCATGCAGATCAGGTGTCCCAGGGCTCTGTTTGGACTAAGCACTTGTAACCTTGGTCTGTGTGCCCACGCAGATACGGCCGATATGGGACCAGACAGTCTTTTCCCTACACTAAACAGCCTCCATTTGGTAACCAAGTATGCAACAAAATTTTGGAAGGAGGAAGAAAAAGTCTGTGTGTGTGTTTGATGGGGCAGGAATCATGGATATACATTGGCTGCGTTTTTCCAAACGTACCGGATGGGTTTCACCTGACGAATACACACTCATTGGTGATGTTCTTTTCTGGAGTGGAACTAAAGGAGGCCTGTCTCGTGCATAGGGCTGCTTGTGGACCTTCCTCTGAAGAATTAAGGAGAGAAGAATAGCCAAGAGGATCAAACCTAGAACTACCATCAGCACTGCAAACCACAACTCATTGTAGAATTTTGCACGTTTGGACTCTGCTTTGTCCTTCTCTCCAGGTGTTGTCAAGATCAGACCTGTAAAAAGAGGGATTAGGGGAGAAAGGGACAGTTATTTCAAGAAGCATTTAACAATATGCCATCCCTTTCCTCGCTAATAAATTAGGCAGAAATTTAAGTAATTTTGTCGTCATGTGCTTATTTGCACTTATGTTCACGGTGGCATAATGGTTCAATATGCTAGCGGGCTGCAATAAAAAACTTACTACCCCCAAGAGACCCTGCTTAAAGCTCTGGCATTGCTGCTTAGGCTGGAAATCACCACTACATCAGCAGCTCTTCCGAAAGGAGGTGGTGGTGGTGGTGGAATGTGAGAAAAAGGGGTTCTCCAAGTAACCTTGAAGAGTGGAAATTACTACAGTAATTTCGGAGCAGTACAGACAGAGGACATTCTCTCCAGAACAACTGTGCAGTTTCAGGCCTGTGCAGTTAATGAAAGAGAGGGAGGAAGGCTTTAATACATTAATACAAATGCAAGCAACATTAAACACTTTACTATTCCTTTCCCCCACCTACTAGAAAACAAAACAGTCACTTGGTTGGCTTTGCTCATACACAACAAAAGAGTAAGAAATCTCAGTGACAGAATTTCCTGGTTATTTGCAATCCTACATGTATAACCAAGCTCTTGGACAAGGAATTTTCAACACCTTTGCTTGTAAGCCTCCTCTGCAAGTTGCCCACGGTGCCATTCAAGTTTTCAATAGACTCTGGGTAAAAGCAGCAATCAAAACAACAAAGGGGAAGAGTGTGGAAGGTGGTAGATGTAGAGCAACTGGAAGCATTTTGTAATGCCTTTAAGGCAGCTTTGCCTGAAATTCTGCAGGATAATGGAGGGAAAGCATGAAAAGGGAAATGAAGAGTAAAGACTAATTGCAAATATAAGGCAGACCTATTTTAAAAAGCTGAGTAAGATGCTACAGAAAAATAATTTAATTAAAGCAGTTAATTCATTCAATTAGAAGCAGTTCAAACAAGAAATTTATCAGAAAAAGTACAACATTTTGGAGCAATATACTTAGGTAAAAATAAAAGAAAAAATATTACATGTCTGAGAAGAAGATTTGAAGCTAATCATGAGAATTGTCCCACCCTTAGAAGTGCTCAAGGGAAGGCAGAATGGGGCTTTGAGCAACCTTGTCTTGGTGTAAGTTGTCCTGCATGGCAGGGGGTTGGAAGTAGATGATTTTTAAAGTTCCTTACAACCCAACCATTTTATGATTCTATGATGGTTGGATGCAATGATCTTACAGGTCCTTTCCAACCTAAAGGACTCACTTTTTCTGTGATGTAAAGAACAGAATTCAGACATGTCAAAAAAAGCACTTTACCTACAAACCTCGTACACAAGGCACTAAGGAAGCCCCTGATATTGCAGTAAAATGCCATGTTGCCTGGCATGCACTAATACCAAATTCCAAGCACAAACATATCAAATGAACAGGTGCTAGATAATTTCTTCATATATTTACCAACTCCCTCTCCAGCGTTGTACTTGATGACTGGTGTCATGGCACTCCCTTCATCGGTGACACAGGTCACTTGAAACAAAAATGCTGAGCAAAAAAATTAGAAAATATTGTCAGCAGCAGAAATAAAAATTATTTAGGTGCTGCTTTTTCACCATTATTTACCAGCAAACAGCCAGGTCTAAAAAACACGGCAGGAATAGCACATAGCCCTTCATAACCCTCCTGAGTCCCATACCAGAGCTTTCCAATTCTTTACACATTGATATTGGAAATCTAAACTATGAAACATGGCAGATCATAAGGAATCATCCCTATGATGTTGCTACAAATTATGTTCCTCTTTCCCTTCTCAGTTGTTCCTCTTCCAATGTAACTGGCAACTTTCAATTTTTTAATCACCTTGCCCTAAATTCCTCATACTTCATTCATGGCTAAAACAAACATATTAAGAACATTTGAATAAAAAAAATTAAAGAAATATTAGCGTCATTGTAGTAATCAGGAATACAAAAATAAAGTACAAAATTCCTTGACAAACAAAATCCCAATGTCACAAAATCAGAAAACATTTTTCTTGCTGCTTTTTCTTTTCTTTTTCCCCCTGTTGATAGTTTCCTTTTATTTTAAAGACTGCAAATTTCTAAAATGAAACTGTATTTTAAAACATGGCTATTTTGAAGAGCTACTGACTTAATTTG
Organism: Pycnonotus jocosus; assembly: GCA_013400435.1. Classification (NCBI taxonomy): domain Eukaryota; kingdom Metazoa; phylum Chordata; class Aves; order Passeriformes; family Pycnonotidae; genus Pycnonotus; species Pycnonotus jocosus. Next base: position 7,570 of record VWYP01011755.1, read on the forward strand.
ATTCTAATGAAAATTCAAGCTCCAGTCTTTCCTGAAACTGAAGATTTCTATACATTTCCCTGACTGTAGCCCTGAAGGATGGAATTGCAACACAGCTCCAGGATTTGGGAAATCTTGACCCTCACTGAGAATCAAATCAGTCAGGTATAATGTTTGAGAGGAAGCTTAGCTCTATGGATTTTTTTTCAAGGATTTGCTTAGATAAATTTTGGCGTGCCTGTGCACTTCTTTGGTCTTAGCTAGGGATTGCAATGGAGAATTTTTTTAAAAACTTCAGCATACAGTACTTTTAATTTAGCTCAACAGACGCTCCCAGACAGGAATCTGTAGGAAACTGACTTTTGTCAGAGGTCCTTGGCAAGTAGAGCTCGGTGTCGAAGCCGCTGTAGATGCGCTGCCCGCTCTCGGTCAGCGCGTACTCCTTCAGGCGCCCGTTCAGCACAAAGGTGCGGCTCCAGTCGATGTGGATGGTGGATAAATTGCTGACCACGGAGAATGGGGCCATGTACCGAGGTGCTGCAGAACAAGGAAAAAGAGCTCATTTCCAGCCAATAGGCTAGAAGTGATTTGGTGACTGAGTTATACAGCAAAATGAAAGAGATTCTCCATGATACAAGCTCTCTGCCACATGCACTCCCTCATATCCATGTGTATGATTAGGGAAGATATAAGGAGAAAAGAAAAAGCTGCTGTAGCATGCCTGCCTCTGCACTGAGGAAGCACAGATATATCCTGAAAACAAATATTGAACTCCCTCCCTTTGCCTTTGTGTATGTGGTACTGACACTAAAACTCTATAAATTAAGTTCCAGGTTAAGGCAGAGAACAGGGAGACACAAGAGGTTGTGCAAGCCTGACTGCAGCAGGCTGGGCTGTGGGGACTGCTATGGAGAGGGTTCTTTTGCAAGCGCCAAGAAATCGCCGAGACCATCTTTAACATATGCGCATACATGAAAACATGGGGTTTCAGAAAAGTGAGACAGATGGCAGGCAGACAGAAAAGAAACCCAGAACTCACTTCAGGGAGGAAGAGTTCATCAGTTGGGCTCAACAGCTTGCTGACAAAAAACTTCATTTAAGTTTGAGGTGGTCCTTTCTTGTGGTGGTGCCATTAAGCCATCTGCCCCGTATTTGCTGGTTTGCTCATCAGAAAGCTGCTTGTCCAGCTGCACTTTGCTGCTAATTGCCCACTGTCACTAAAGCAAGCCTTCGAGGCAAAAGGAAGCAGTCAGAGAGACTCAAGGAAGGAGGCAGTCAGAGGGACTCTGGAAACCCGGTGTGAAGAGGTCAGCAAGGCAAGAAAAGCAAGACTGAAAGAAGAGGACTTTAGACCTAGTGGGTGGGAGATTAAAAATTGCTTTCAAATCCTTTTGTTCTATGTGTCTCACCAGTTCCTTATGATTTTCCTCTATTTAAAAGTTTGTAATCATGTTCCAGCCTTTTAACTTGCAATTTAATAAAACACAGCTTTGGATATGAGGGATCTCTTTTTTGGTTGATTGGTTGGTTTTTTTGTGGTTTTTCTTTTCCTTTGATATTGGTGTGGGTTTGGTTTTTTTGTTTCATTGCTAACATTAAAGAAAATCTAGGCCTGTTCCACCTGATTTTTTCAGCAAAGGATATATCAGATCCCAGATTTTGAGTAATTACTTGGCAGAACTACCAAATGATGCAAAAGGGATTTTTAGAAAGGTGATTCTGAAATCCTGACATGAGATAAAAAGTGAACATCGCCTTTGCCCTGACCTAACTGACTGAGATAAAATGCCCATCTCATCTGTTATGGAATGACTGTGGCTTCAGCACTATAGATCTTTTTAATAAAAGCTGATGTTAGACTACTACAAATTCAGTTTTGATGGCAAAATCTATTCTGCCTGTAGGCACAGGCCCTGCATGTTTAATTTCCATGCATGTCACCACATGGCCTTAAAGCACCGCCTGTGGTGGTTGGACAGCAACAAATTCTTACTTCAGTGGTCACAACCATCCAGTCATTCAGATGACATCCAAGGAAAACTTTTATGAGTCCTAGCAGAAGTGTGGCATGAATTAGGACAATAAGATTGTTCCTGAAAACAATCGCCAGGTCTCTTTCAAGATCTCCATTTTTCCAAGGGATTATTTATGGCAGTATATTTATTACTACACATCAGCCTTCTGGTAATACTTGAACATTTTATGTTCTGCAGCTTTGCTGCCCATTTTCAGTAAAATAAAAGGTTTCCAGGCTCCCAAGATAGAGGAAGAGACCTCAGATGATGAGCAAAGAAATATTTTTGAAGGAATGAGCAGTTAAGCCCCAGAGCAGAATTTCAATGAATGTGCAGCAGAGATGCAGTGACCAGACACATGGAAGAAGAGGTTTCTGGGAGCACCCTCTCTCCCAGAGGTGGGGAATTCATTTGGTTCTGTGCAGCCCCAGGCCTCAGAAACAGGTATCAGTGGTCAGCAAACCATTTCTCATACTCACGCTCCTTTTCCGTAGTGAATCCAACCCATTCGGAGGCGCTGCTGCCAACAGAGTTGTAGGACACAACTCGCAGGTTGTAAGTTGTGTAAGGCTCCAGGTTGGACACGTTGGCACTCTGTCCTTTCCCTGTGTACTTCACCTCAGTGGGGCCAGGACTGCAAGCCTTCACTGCTGGCTGTAGGTTCGGAGGACAAGCCATGTACACATGGAGCTCATAGCTGAGAACAAAGTTGAGATTTTGATGAAGGGCCTCAAATAACATAAAAGCCAATCCCACATTTCATCCTAACTGCTGTCTGTCTGGCTACTGGAGAATCTACTGGAGAAGAAGATAGACCCAATCCCAGTTTTTCTCTTGGAGATTTTGGTCCTGTCAAATAACTGGCCATTTGTGGTGGTAAGTAAATCACACTCACTGTTGATGCCTGTTACCTCAACTCTGCAAGTCAGCATCTTTTTACCTAAGTAACTCCAGATTGCAGCTCTCTCATCACTGCCAGTCAAACTCACAACTATTTGACTACACAACCACAGATGTCAGCTAATCACCTCCACTCACAACAGCTCATCCTTTCCACCTTCATCTTTCCCAGTATCCTGCTCAGGAGAAAAGCAATCACTGTATGTAAACACTTCCCAGAAGGTGTTCGGGCCACAGGGAATATCACCAACAACATGCCAAAAAAAGAAGACAACTGCCACAACTGTCCAGCTCAGATTGTTCTGGCATTTTCTCCAGCCAAGGTGTGCAGGTTCAGCTGGGTGGCAGCTCCTACCTGGTGACAATGCCATTGGGTGACTGAGGGGCACTCCACTGGAAAGAGGCATTCCTGGAGGTCACGGTGCGGATCTGTGGTGGAGGCTGCTCCGAGGGTGGGGCCGGCTGCGTGGTGAACTCAGCCATGGGCCCTTTGCTGCAGCAGTTGAAACAGGTGCAGGCTTCCACACCAATGGAGTATGTGGTGAAAGGTTTTAGCCCATGTATTGTCTGCTGGGTGGCAGTCCCTTCTGATAGCTGTAAAAAATAAGAGAAAGCTTGTCACAGCTTCAAGCACCACAAGTACTAAATAAGAGTGATGGAGCTGAATTAACCACAGAAGAAGACTGGCAGAAGATTCTGCATGTTCTTTAAGTCTGACTGATGCAGCTGTTGTGTAATGGGAACTCTGCATTTTTCTCCCATTATAAAGTTAAAGAACACTCTTCAAAGGAAAAGACCACGCCAGCAGTGGCCTCAAGACATCTTTAGTTGAGCTGTGATCACTGTATGTCAAAATGCAAAGATCATTCTTAGCAACAGAGAAGCTGAAAGCCATTAAAGAAAGACTCTGGGATAAATGGTACTGAAGCAGATAAGGAATTAATGTGGAAAATGGCTCCATGATAAATGTGCTAGCAAATAATCTCACAAACTTCCTCAGTGTGGATGCAGGAAACAGTGCTGGGCAGCATGACACCAATGTGTCTGGTGGGTCAGGTCACTCCCAGACAGGGGAATGTGCTCTCTGGTAGGCACATCTGAGTCAAGATGCTGCTCTTCATTCAAACAGACGTTGTACTGGGTGAGCCTCTTAGGAAGCTTTCCTAAGCTCAGCAAGGGAGACCTGGAAGTTCTGGCAAAGGAATCAGTGCCCTGTTCTGAAACTGCTCACAGGAACTGCCACTTCACCTTTTTGTTGTAGTCATTTGTTGGTATAGCTTTTTTGAAGCCAAAGAAATAAAAATATGTAGCAAACCCAACAAGGGGCAACATCTGCTCTCATTTGGCAGCATGTGATTTAGCAGAGTTCAGCAAAATATAAGGAGAGAGTCAAGCAGGCAAAGGGAAGCACTTGGTACTTCTTGATGCCAGGGCCAGAGCCAGCCAGCAGCATGGCAGGTGTGAGGGAATGGAAATGGAAGGCCATGCAGGCACCAATGGGGCAAACTGGCTGAATCAGACACACACACAGCCAAGTGCACTGGAAGGAATAAATGGGTAATGTGAAATCAGTAGACAGCTTAAGCTCACAGACAGGACAGTGCAGTGCAAGAGCAGCTTACAGTGGGAGGCCAGGAGAGGAAGGCAGTCTGTGACCAACAGTAGCAGCTTGTAAAAACAAAATTGTTAAAGCTAGAAAATACAACTGGAAATAGAAGTACAGAAAAAGTGCTGACAATACTCACCACCACATGAGTCCCTCTGGTATCATTAGAAAACAGCCTGTAGATGCTGATCACCCCATTAGGCTTAAGAGGGGGGCTGATGCTCACCACAGCCACAGTGGATGCCACGGTGTTGAAGAGGGGAGCTCCCAGGCCCTCGGGAGGGGCAGGGCCTGTCCGGCAGCGGGACCAGCTGCTTGGTGTCCGGCCCACAGAGTTTACTGACCACACCTTAGGCACAAAACCAGAGAAACTCTTAGCAAAGAACTCAAGCCTACAAAACATCTGCTTTTAGCCAGAGGGGGTACTGCAGCTCTATTGACATTGGGTAAAAGACAGTGCAATGGCACCCCTGGAAAATGTGCCTAGATGGCCACTCAGCACCTGTGTTGACCAGTGACTTTCTAACTGAAGAGCGGAATATTTCCCCCTGCACACGTAGGGAAAAGAAGCAAAAGTCATGTCTCAGGCAGTGTTTGCTCTCGTGTCTTCTTCATACATAATCCCCAAACTCTGAATTCCTGTTGCAGCAGGCCTTTTATTAGAGGGTAAAAATGAGCCGAGACTTCCTGCTCAACACAGCATAAAAATGATCCTGGTTTATTCCTCTTCATGGCTCAGTCATCTTAACTCCAACTATTCACTCACTCTGGCTGCAACAAGCTCCTACTGTAGGCTTCCCTTGCAGCTTCAGCCTGGCCTTGGGTGACACTTAAAAGCTGCATTCACCATGACTGAATCACACAAGCCAAACTCTAGTTACTCTTTAGAACCAGTGAGTTTTGCAGGAGTATCCCTCTCATAAAAATATGAATGTATCGGTTATTTGGCAACATTTTCAGTAACTTCTAATATAAATAAAGCCCACTGAAGTGTATAGCTAATTCAGCATCTCTCATTTATTTTCACAACATTTGCTTTATTGCATGAGCACAAAGGCAATGACTTCAGTTCCAAGATTTCAAAAATTAGCAGCTTGAATTAGGCCTGATTAAAACCCACATGTCTGTATGAACTATGCCTACTGATTTTGTCAGCTACCCAAAACCAGAGTGATCTGCAGACTACATAAAACTCAGCACTTATTAAACACACTCTCCAACAAATCTGCATGAAAATTAAATTTTGCTTTCATCAAGGACTGAATAAACATATGGAAGGATGTATAATCCTATTTATCAAAAAGCATTTGTATAATTAAACACGAATATCATAAAAGGTTGCCTTAGGTCATCATTTGCATGAGTAAGTAATTTGTAGAATGTCAGGTACAATAGACAGAATAGATGGATGCGTGAGCATATAGGGTTAAATTAGACTCAATATTAGCCAACCATATAGTGATCAATCAGAATGATAGATCTAAATGGCAATACAAGAGGACTGTCTGAGCGATTTTTAGTGTAAGTATTCCTTAGTAAGCTTTCATGTCCAGCAGTTCTAACTACAGTAAAACACATTCTTATGAGATCTACTTTGGGCACTGATCCTGGGGAAGGGAATGGTGGGAGTATGTCTTGAAAAAAACAGGATATTTGGAAGTAAGAGGTCTTCAAAATTGACCCTGAGTCTTTCCAGCTTGCGAAAACAATTTCCAAGAACACAGGACACTACACAAGGAGCCTGGCAAAGGAAAATGAATAAAAACAACTAAAGTGAAGGCTGTGGTTCTGCCAATTACAAACCCAAAGATCCTGCCTGATTCCATCAGTAAAGTACAGAACCATGCTAAGTACAGATGATGACCTGCAATAAAAAGCTCAGCCAAAGCACTTTCATATCAGTGGAATCAGTAATACATCTCTGTTGTGAACTATTCATAAAGTCAAACTTTACTGCAGTAGGTCAAACCCTGTATCTCAGTTCAGTTCCAGCTGCTACAAAGATTTACCCACAGTCATTCATTTCAAGGGTCATATTTCCTTGTAGAAAGAATAAAAAACATATGGAAAGAGCAGCTCTGAGTGTGGCACTGGCACTGGCTCAGTGCTTACCTGGGCTCAAACGCTCCAGTTATATCCAGGCTGTGGCCTCAATGAGCACAGAGTGTAACAGTGTTGGACCTCACCTGCTGAGCAAGCTGCCCACAGCTAAAGTGAAAGTGACGAGTTAGGAACAGAGCCTTCCTGTGTAACACAGAAATTCAGCTTCCAAATGGGATTGCCAGGGAATTTTGGAGGAGAGAGGAATGCAACTCATTTGGGAAGCAAACACTTCACCAAGGGTTGGAAGGAAACATCTCTCTTCATCATACCTATCGTAGGTGCCTACACCTTGTCTTTCAGCAAGAAGTCTTAATCCATAGAATCACAGAACAAGCTGAGCTGGAAGGGACCCACAAAGATCATCGAGCCCAACTTCTGGCCCTGCCCAGGACCTTCCCAAGAGTCACACCATGTACCCAAAAATGTTGTCCAAATGCTTCTTGAACTCTGTCAGGCTTGGTGCTGTGATCACCTCCCCGAGCAGCCTCTTCCTGTTACTAGGAAAGGGCCAGGAGCCAGAAAAGGCCACTGTCACAGAACAGAGTGAGGGTTTCTTCCCCATCCCAAGCAGTGTGTGGTCCTCTTGTGCCACAGAATTGGGATATTTATAGCAGAGATGATTCCCTCTGACCCTGGGACACTCTGTTACCCATTATCTCATTTGGTCTTATATTTTGAGCAGGACCGATGTGCATTTCAGAGGAAGTAAAAGAGCAAACCAGAAAGCTTGGAATTCTGAGTGTTTCTACTGTAAGAGCAGCCCAGTCACCCCTGGGAAAAACAGAGAGAAAGAAGGATAATGACAGTGGGGAGGCCATCACCTGTCCCAGTGCCAACTTCCGCTTCCACCGCTGCACTCAGAACTACATTATCGGATGCCAGCAGCTTTGAATTGCTTAAATAGAGATGAAGACACATCCTGCCCTGGAAACTGTACACAGAACAATGGGAACATGGTGTGCATATGAGTCTCTGGTTCCTTTGAGCCTGGGAATTGGCTGAAACCAGAAAAGCAGCAACAATGATGTTGGAAAAGCACTGCTGCCTTCTCTCCTCACCACTGCCGTGGCCTGTGTCAGACACCACGGTTATGGGCTGGGAGCTCAGCTGAGGAAGGGATGTCCTGCTTGTGTGAGCAGGGGGGTGACAGTGGCATGCAGATACTCCATACCTGGCTCCTGATGCACTTTCATCTCCTTTCTTAGGTGAGAACAATGTGACAAGGCCTCTTGTACTTGGGCACCCTTCCAAGCACCCTTCCTGAGCTGATGGTGCTGTCCTCACATACTGCAGTTTATTTTCACCCCATTGCCAGGTCTGAGGTCATTAGTGTGGACTGGGGTTCTAATAATAATCTTGCAAAAACAATCTCAATCCAGTGCAGCCTGGAAGAGATTGAGAGGACACCTCACCGTAGCCTGCAGCTGCCCTGTAAGGGTCAGTGAAGGGGCAGGCACCAATCTCTCTCTCTGTGACCAGTGATATGACCCAAGGGAACAAAGTGGTGTCAGGGGAGCTTTGGGTCGGATATCAGGAAAAGGTCATTCACCCAGAGGGTGGTTGGGCACTGGGACAGGCTCCCCAGGAAAGTAGTCACAACACCAAGCCTGAGAGAGCTCAAGGAGGATTTAGACAACACTCAGGCACAAGGTGTGACTCTTGGGGTGTCCTGCGCAGGGCCAGGAGTTGGACTCAATGATTCTTGTCTCAAACTCAGGAGATTTTGTGATTCTGTGACTCTATGCTCATCCCCTTCCATACTACAGATAAGTGGTTAAAGGACTCGTTCAAGAGTCAGGTAACTGAGGTTCAATCTCATGCTCCAACAGAGGCAGTCGGGCCTGCTGCCCTCTGGAGTGGGAATGCCCAGCTGGATGACCCATCTCTGTTCTTGGGATGCTCCCAGTGATCCCTTTGAAGCAGTGTCATTTTGCATGAACACAATGAAATCAAGGCTGACTGGGCAGAGCAGGAAGAGACATGATTTCCCAGCCCAGCGCTTCCCTACAGAGATCCAGGGGGAGTTGATGTCCACACCATGCTGCCACACACCTGAAAAAAAGGCTGAGACCATGGCCATATTTGTGTTGGCCTGACAGAGAGATATGCTCTGAGTGTGCCTGCTAGACAGACACCAGCTACTCAGCCCTGCCAAGACATGTGTCCAGCAGAAACCCCCTCGGTGTCTGTGAGTCTGTAACGCCAGCTTCTGAGACAGCTGTGACAGCTAAACAGGACTTCTGAGGATCTGAATTCCAGATTTACACTGACCTAAGCTGGAGTCCCTTAACTCCCTTTGCTTCTGCTCAACCATCTGTAAAAGGATGGATGGTTATAAAAATATTTCCCTATGAGAATCACTGTCCAAGTAAATCCTGGTCAGTGTTTGGAAACCCAGGGCAGTAAATCCACAGAACTGACTACAGATGGAAATGCTGGTGTTTAGCCACTTTGCAGGAAAAAATGGGGCAGCAGAAACCAGAAACCACAACGAGCAGTGTCATCAAAATCTGAGGTCATGGCTTCTCAAAAAGTCACCACTAAACAGTCATGGGTGGAAGGTGTTGCCTAGCTAGCCTGGTTAAACTGAAATTTCATTATTTAGGCCTTTGTAAAAAGACTTTTGGCATCAAAAATAATCTTTATAAATTGTGGTCTAATCAGCACCAAAATATTTAATCTTATATAGAAATATAAAGAGCCTAATAGGCAGCAGTATTATCTTCTTACAATTATGAAAGACGACATGGCAACATGGAGCAAACAAGAAGCAATCACATCTTAGGGATGTATTAAATGACAAAACACAAAGAGCAGAAAGCCAAGAAAAGTTTCTTATATCTTGACTTTCTGAATATTCTACCTCAAAAAGCATTAAGTCTGACATCATGGTGCATGGCTCAGCACCCTGCCAAAAGATGTGTTGTTAATGGCTGCACTGTCCCAAAAAAACCAGGAGAGGGCTCTGAAATCAGCTGCCAAGAGTTACTAATTAATGTTTTATCAATCTGCTGGCCCCTGGCTCAGACTGCACTTTGAAGTGGAGCCACAGAGAGAAGAGAGGGGAGAAAACTCTCTGGAGAGCCTTTATTCAGAGGACTAAAGAATTCCAGTTACAGGTAACTAAGCTTGTTTTTTTCCATCATAAATTGAGCCTTCACAGATCTCTGCTCCTGGAAGAAACCTGTGATCAGTCATTCAAAATGATCACAGGACAACCTCAAGGTTCATCAGTATAGCAAGAAGGGGCAAAACTTATGAGAAGCAGGACAGGAAGTTCTGAGAAGAGTCACCATGGTGAGCCTGTTCAGGCTTAGTAGAGCTAACAGCTTCTGCCATAAGGGCAGAAAGAAGGGCATGAAAATCACCTTGGGCATAAATACAGAATAATCATGTTACAGTAGATGCTGACAGTGGAAGAAGCCCATGAAATGACTTCAATCCCTGAACCACACAGATTCATCTGCTGCAACACTCTTGAACCCCCAAAACGTAGCAAGGAAGCTTTGTTTTGAACTCAAACTCCTGCAAAGGGGACCCTCAGGCAGTGAACAGCCTCTCTTAGGGAAAATGAAACTCTCCCTCATTGGAGAGATGTCACCAGGCAGAAAGGTCCTGAGGGCAGCTTGCCTCAATGAAGGCAGCACTCCTGATCTGCTCCTGACTTCCCAGGTGAGGAAGAGCTGGGATACTCTGCACAGTTCAGAGGCCAGATGCTTCTCACCCTTCCTGCTTGCAAGAGAGCAAGCCAAAGAGCTGATTACCAAGCAGAGTGGCTCTGGCTCCCTCCACATCCAACAGGCACTGTGCCTTGTGCCACGCTGCACTGTGCTTAGCCTGCGGTCCATCAGAGGTGTCTCTGTAAGGGACAAGATCTCAGCTCTGAAAGTGTCAGCAGCTTGTACCAAGTTCCTTCAAGCACTCAGAAAACAGCCTTTTGCCTTAGAAAAACTCTCATTGGTAAGTCACTACCCCTCCTTGGCTTTGAGCACTGCTCAGAGCTGTAGGGAGTTACGGAGGGCTGTAGGTTCTGGGGAACCACAAGATCATACCAAGTCAGCCCTTTTACATGTGCATGTAACTCTGTGTGTAAGAGTCAGGTACAACTTGGATCTCTGCTCTTATGGTAAGCAAAGACTCCACACACCTGTGACTGCTGATCTTTCCAAAAGGATTCAATGCTGGCACTGCTTGGCACATGCCATGAGAGAAAAATGGTAGCAGAGCAGTTTGTACTGCTTCTCTCTTTCTAAAGTTGTTTTATGGAGACCTCAAAGACCCAGCACTACTTTGAGACTTTGTTTTGGATTTCTTGACTTAGATTCATTCAATTTTTAATCATACACTTACACAAATGCAGTTTTCACAGTGCAATTCTTTTCCAAGATAGATATTTTAGGGTGATATAAGATCTGACTTCAGCAAAGTCAGAAACACAGCCCTCAAGTTTTGGTTATGTTCAAACAGCAGCCTTCGAAACAATTGAAGAGACCACAATCTTGGCTGGTTGAAATTAAAGAAAACCAAAGAACCTCCCTCCCACCATCAATTGCAGCATCCTTCTCAAGTCTTTGTGAACTGACTGTCATACTGGCTGGCTAATTTGGAGTTACTTATGGGATGTCAGCTGAGCTCAGAGAACAAACCTTACATACCATAATCTAGCATTCAGCATCAGGATAATGCATTCACATCTGGGCACTTCAGTGTCAGGCAGGTATTAGCAAAGCAGAAAGTTTTAAAAGGGGGTGCAGTTTATGGTGGACAGAGCAAAGGCAAGAGAAAGAAAGCATCGCATCCATTCATGAGCAGTGGCACAAGAAGGTAGTAATCAAATGTGTGCTTCCTGATTGCCCCTTCTCAGACTGCCCCATTCTTTTCCCTCTTCACCATTTTTAGTCTCCTTATGGAGGTCATAAACATATAATGGGATAGATTTCAGGTCCAGACTTCTAGTACTGTGTTAATTAGAGCCTCTTAACATTGTTATTCATCTCCATTGTTCAAATGTTAATAATAAAACTACTAAACTCATTCTGGAGAAGGGAAAGACAATAGGCAAAACTTTGGGACTTAAACAAAATTACCAGATTTTAAAGGAAGCTCATTACATATAACATAGCATAATGCCAGTAATTATTGAGAGATGTAAAAAGGTTTAACTCTAAAAGAAAGAAAATTAAATAATTTGTTTCCTATGGGTATATAATGAGATAGTTACCAAGTTCCCATGAGAGAGATAAGCAGATATTAAAAGGTCTTTCCAATACCTGTAATGGCTAAGGGCAACAGCTAATTCAATAGATTCGATCAAAATCACCACTTCTTTCTTTGCTTCTGATTTATTACTTTGGCTGTAGTTAGTCATCACTCATTTTAGTTTGCTTTTCAGCAGTCATAAATTATGCCTCATAAATAAAAAGATACAATCAAGGAAATTATATCAAGCCATCTACAGCCCTGGAGTATATTTTCCCTTGGTACTCACACTAATGTCTTTTTAAAGGATAGCTTGCCATGGTTTTGAATATGTTGGAATCACAATTTACTGAGAAGGGTCTTGCAAGAGTGGCACTGTAGGAGTCTCACTGGTAAATCTCAATGCCAACAAATCCAATCTAATATCCATATTTAATATAATGAAAAAAAATCAAGGTTTTGTTGCATCAACACACTTGAATTTAAGATTGTGTTGACAAGTGAAACACACTGCCTAAAATGGGGCTTAATGAGCAAAATCTCATGGTTTCAAATGACCCTTTTCCCTATTGTGTACCTTCTACTAGGGGAAAAGAAGTATGTCATTCTGCAAAAGGATATCTAGGGTAGGTATCTTCTTTTCATCAGTGAAACAACACAGTTATGTCTGCTTTACTTTTCAGAAGCTGAGGTCAAGCTGGTAGTCTAATACAGATGTAGCATGAGAAATTCTCCTTAATTGGAAGCAGAAACCTTGTAAGAAGACAGTCTTACAAACAGAATAACAAGCAGGGAATGGAAGAAAGAACTACATTTTTTTAAATGTCACTGCTTTGCAGTACATCTCTCTGTCAGAGAGATGGGAAGAAATGGGGAATTAAAAGAATGAAGAGGAGCCAGAAATGAGGGATATTACAAATGGGTGACTATCCATCACTGGTCAACCAGAAAAGTAGTTTTACCTGATTTTAAACCACAGAAGTCATTGACCTGTTTGTCAGCAACTAATCAGCACAAACTGGAGCCCAGCCAACAATGTGACAGACAGGCTGGTAAACCAAGTGTCCTTCATGGCATTGGGAAGTGACCAATACAGCTAACATATTCTACATCCTAGTTGGTCTTTCCTTAGTCTTCATGACCTTGCACCCATTTTTTTTCCCCTTTTCTTTATCTCTCCAAAGTCAGAATATTATTTGTTTTCTCTTTGAGAGGACCCAATACATATTTACCCTGGTGTGTCTCAGGGTATTTCCTAGACTCTTCACTTGGCTGCAGTAACAGGAGGGTGAGAGGGACTCTCTGCACACAGGAGGGATGCTGCCCTCCAACAGTGGCCACAGGCAGACAGCTCCAGCACTGCAGACCTTGTCTTGGTGCATTGAATAGCCCTCTTGGAGAATAAACCTCTGCAGGGAGCCATAAACCTTTCTGAAGAGGGACAATTGTAATTTTCTGTCTTTTACATGTTCTGTGCCTGCCAAATAGAAATAAAGATGTGTCCTAAACCAGGAAGACATTAAGCCATTAATCTAAAGAAGCGGTTTTAAGAACACAATTAAGTGTAATTGTGGAGGAGTGATACTGCATTTGCATGGAAATCACACCATACTGTGACAGCTCTGCTTTGCACTAAATGCCACAAGTCCCTGCTCAGAAAGGCCTTCCCTTAGCTGAGAAAAACATGTTTGACTCTATTGGCTGCTGTATGGTAACACTGCACACAACTTTCAATGATTCCCAAGGAGGGCCTACACACTCTGTTTTGGAAATATTCCAAGAATCAAAGGACTGTGCTTGTAAACTCATTGGGCCTCATGAGTGATAATGTTTGTTTAAATCAGGGGGATTTTCAGGAGATCATGCAATAGCACATGGTTAATAGAGTTGGGGATATCAGGCAGAATTCCAACAAATACCTAGAAGATGCTCTCAAAAATACAAGTATCTAAATGTACAACTAAACCAACAGAGGGAGTTTCAAAGTGTTTTGAAGTATGGAAGTAGGCACTGTATGCCACTTAAAAACCCACTGCAAGCTAGCAGGTTTTAATATGCCTAAACTGTCCCTTTAAAGTGTAAATGTGCTTCCTTGAAGAACAGTGACTTGAGCATTTTGGGGGCATAGACCCTTTTGTCAGCATGTGCTTCCAAACTCACGTCATCATTTCTCGAATTGCAACTTTTGCACTTGGTTTTATAAAACCTAATATTCAGCTGAAGTTTCCAGGAAAACAAACAAATTAACAAACAAATCAACAAAACCCAACAAAAATAACTCCCCAAAAAACCCAGATTCCAAAGTCCTGATTTCAGGTCCAAAGAAGCTATTAGAGCATTGAACTAAATCTCAATATCTCCAAAAATGCTGGAGAGAGTCCCATCACAGCACTTTGATTTTATCTGCATTCTCCTGGAGGAAATTCAGTTGCATTTAAAGTTTTATGTCCAGCAAACAAGCCTCAAATACAGAGACAGGAGAATCAATATCCAGTTTAAGTGAAATATAAATCTGGGTTTCATCAGCATAATAGCAAAAGCCAAGCCCTATACTTATGAATAACTTGTCTCACAGGCAAGATATAAATTGTCAACAATGGAGAAGCTCAGAATACATCCCAGAGGACTGCTGCAAGTGACTTAAGCAGAAGACAAACACATGCATTGAAAAACCTCTCATGGTGAAATAAATGGCCACTGGTGAAAAAAACCAAAAATGATTTAGAGTTCCAATCAAAAGCTCAGCCTGCTTATGGAGCAGAACCAAGATAAAAAACTAAGTCTTGAATACAGCACAATAAAGCACAGGAATCCGATCAAGAGCTTTGGGGTTTTTTTTAATCTGTCACTGATAAGTCATTAAAAATGTCAGCTGAAGAAAGTCTCTGTGGTATCAACTTCCCAAAGAACAGCTTCTGACTGAGATAATTAAAAGTTAGTCCAGCTGAGAACATCCCACAGCCAATATCGACAACGTCCGGCTTGGAGAGTTTTTCTTCATCTAAGATTACTAACAAGTAGAGTTTGGGTCTGCTACCAATGCTTGTTGTCTACTCAGCCCCATCTGCACTTGAATTCACATTCCCTACAGATCCTGCCTAAAGCAGCAAGGAAATCTGGGCTAACAATAGTTCTGCTGATACAGGCTGTACAATCTCTATCCTTGCATCTGCAAGGATGGAGAACTTGATCCAAAACTCAGCTGGACACAGTCCTGAGAGCCTGGTCTATCTGGACCTTAAGCAGGGATTTGGAATAGATGCCTTCTGGATGTCCTTTCCAAACTGCATGACTCAATGAGTCTATGAGATGTGTGCATGAAGCAGCTGGATAAACTAATGTGATAAAGCAAGTTTTTAGGTTTAATTCTTCATGGTTTTTGGGTACTTAAAAGGAGAAAGCAATAGCCATGGAGCAAAGCTACCAAAGAACCTGCTCTATACAGTGCATTCTCATCAAACTTGCAGATGACACCAAACTGGAGGAACCAACTGATATGCTGAGGGACAGGTCTGCCAGTCAGAAGGCCCGAGAGAATGGGAATTTCATCAAGGCAGATGCAAAGCCTGCTCCTGGGGAGGAATAACTTCTTGCACCATCACAGGGTCAGTATTACTGACTGACTAGAGAGCACCTCTACTCCAAAGGATCTAAAGGTAGAAAGCTGAACACGAGCCAGCAGAGTAATCTGGCAGCAAAGATGGGCAGCATCCTGAGCTGTTTAACAAGAACACAGCCAGACAATTAAAGAAAGTGATTACCTGCCTTTATTTAGTATCTATTTTGTTTTGGCCCCCAAATACCAGAAAGATATTGATAAACTGGAGTGAGTTCAGTGGAAGGCCATCAAGGTAATCAAAGTGTTGGAAAAGTGCCTGTAAGGAGGAGCTGTGGGACCTGGGTTTGTTCAGCTTGGGGAAGAGATGACTTTGGAGGGACTTGATTGCCCCTCAGCAGGCTACTGAGGGCAGAGCCTGTTTCTTTACTATGGTGTATGCTGGGAGGGGACAAGAGAAAATAGGTGTAAGTTCAAGCAAAAAACGTTCAGATTGAACATAACAAAAAACTTTTTTGCAATGAAGACAGTCAGGCAGTAGAGCAGACTGTAAGGTTACAGTCTCCTCCCCAAAGGTTTTCAAGATGCAACTGGACAAAACCCTGCAAAACCTCATCTGACCTCTTTACTGATCCTGCTTTGGGCAGAAAGTTGGGCTGGATGGCCTCCTGAGAGCCCTTCCAACCTGAATTATCTTGTGACCCTATAAAGCCAATGAGCCTGTAAAAGAAAGATTGCTCCACCTTGCTCAAGAAGTAGAATGCACTATTTCAGGTATATATTAAACAAAATGAGAACATCAACCATCAACAGCAGATTCACTCTTGAACCACCAAAAAATGTGCTTATCATTCTAATGACTAATTTAAAGAAAAAACAGTCCCTCTGGATGTAAACTGCTCTAAGATCTAAAATTAATCTGAGATCTAAATTAAAAATTAATTCATAATAGATTGGGGAAGGATAGAAAAAGAAAGAAAAAATAATGAAAGAAAGCCACCTATAGGAGAACTAGAATTTTCCATAACTGAGACTTGAAGAGGCTCTGGAGGGTACACAATCATTTAACATATAAGACATACAGGCACCTACAACTAAGCTAAACAAATGCTGAATGAATATATTGCTTGTATGGAATTATTTTCAGCTTCTCAAGTCTTTAAAATACATTCATAATAATAATTCAGGTTTCACAATGCTATTAACATTAGAATTGAGATGTGTATGTTCTTTGTAAGCGCAAAGGTTCTCAAAGTGTACTGAAATCATGATCAGAGCTGCTAAATAGCTTCAATTCCCACCTGATATTCATACTCCGTATAAGGCAGCAACTTGTCATCTTTGAAGGAGGTTGAAGAACCATTGTAAACGAGCGACAGGTCTAAATTTATGTGAGCTTGAGTTGTTCTCCTCCTGTAAAGTTCATAGTACAAAATCTTCCCGTTTGGCTGCTTGGGGCCGGTCCACAGGATGGAAGCAGTGGACTGGAAGCCGCGGGCTGTTTGTACCTCGATGAGAGGGGCCGGCTGCGCTGCCGGCGGCGCCTCCAGCGTCCGTGCCCAAGCCCACTCACTGGAGGCACAGCCCAGCTCCGTGCAAGCTCGCAGCTGGACCTCGTACCTTCGGGAACACAAAGCAGGAGCAAGGTGATTAAAACGCTGCAGATACAAGTCTAAACCGTGCCTGAGATCCGGCAGATTTCTTAATTTCTCCCGATCTTTGGAGTTTTTAATAGGCACGCGATTTGTATGAATACACAGATTATGTGCTGTGCCTTGTATAGCAAAGAGGAAGAACACTGTCTTCTGGGTTTTTATTTGGGTGTTGTTTGGTTTTTTTCAGAGCAGTTAACATCTGCAGGAGTCAAGTGATCAAAATCATTTTGATTTTGATGATATGAATCAAAATGATGATTCATTGTAAGAAATTATTTGGATGTAATTTAAGAGCTGTAGAGCTCCTCTATTATTCTCTTTGGCTTTAGATTAGTTATATGTAAATAGTAGACAAACTTATCAACCATGTAACACACACAAATTATGCCTACACAAATATATAAGGAAAGGTCAGGTAAATAGCCAAGAATTAGTGGGGAAGATATTACTTCAGTATCAACTGCGTTTCTGTAGCAGAGTCTGGTACCCTCTCTTTAAGTTTTAGCTTTTACTTAATCACAAGTCAGTTGTTTCCAGCTTGAGGGTTCAAACATGTTCCATTAATTTCAGCTCATCTATCCTGTGAATGGGCCAGCTACCACGACTTTGGTCTCCCCACTCCAAATTTTGTCAACTATTATTTGTCAGCTCTATTTATTCTCGATAGCAGACACCATGTGAAAGATACACCAGTATAAGATTGCAGGTTTCGGAGCAGCACAGTGCTGAATTACCCCTTTCTATTAATTACAATCTAAGTCAACACTATTCACTTCATCAAGATGATATAAAGCTGGTGTTACTATAAATTTAAAAGAAAAAATTTGCTTGTTTTATTATTTGTTTTTTAGCAAGCAACCCCACGTGTCTGACTATATGTTTAAGTAAGATGGCTGAGCTTCCTGCCAGCCCACTGCACCACCCCACAACATTTATTCAACAAATGGGTTCTTCCAGACCTACCTGCTGTAGGGCTGTAGCTGTGCCACTATGTATGACCGTCTCAGAAAGGAAACATGCGATGCATCAAAGTCAAAAGTCTTCTTTCTTGTTTCACCAGGCTTATGGATTGAGACTGTGTAGTTTTTAATGTCACCATTTACTTTGATAGGAGGATCCCAGGCCACCAAAATCTCACTGGAAGACCATGCCTGCAACCTAGGAGGCAGCATCCCAGATGGAGCAGAGGGGTTGGTTTTTATCTGAGCTGAGGGGCTGGTGATGCTGCCCTGGCTGTTATTTGCTGTGACAGTGTAGCTGTACTCCATGCCTGGCATTAGGGTGAAATCAAGATACCGAGTTTCCAGGCCAGAGTAAACAAGTACACCATCCCTCCTTAGGTCGTAGCTTGTGATTTTGCCATTGGGCTTATCTGGGAGTTTCCATGTGATTTCAATTGACTCTGAGCCCATGACCAGCAGCCTGGGAGCTTCCATATTTAATGGTGGAGCCTCCATGGTCATCACAGACTGGGATGTGCTAGAGGTGCAGCCTCCAGCAGTGCAGGCGACCAATGCAAAATCATACTGCGTGTAAGGCTGCAGGTTAGAGACCAGCATTTGCAAACTGTTGCCAGGATAATACTCTTCATTGCCTAATTTCAATATGTACTTGGTGATATCCCCATTTTGTATTTGGGGAGGTGCCCAGGATGCACTGATTTGAGTGGCACTGACAGCCCGCAGAGATGGGGGGTCCACCAAGGCAGGAGCTGCTTCCAGTGTCCTTATTGCAGCTGGCTCACTGGTAGAGCAGCCCCCCATGGTACAGGCAACCACTGCATAGCTGTACACTGTGTAGGGCAGCAAGTCCTCGTCCATGTAGCTGAGAGTAGCAGCATCAAAGCTGAAAGGGTAGAGAACATCATTCTTCAGCAGCCTGTATGACTGGAGAATGCCGTTGGGCTGTGCCGGGGGTGTCCAGGATATCAGCACTTTATGGGGGTTGGCTGACACCACGGATAAACTGGGGACAGCAAGGCTTTTTGGGGCAGTTTGACTAGTCCTTGCCATCGTCCAGGAGCTGTCAGCATAGCCTGCTGCATTCCAGGTGCGTATTTTATATTCATACCTTGTCCATGGCTGTAAACTTTTATCATTATAGGTGAATGAATTGCTTTCAGTGTTATATTCTGTGAAGACAATTTTCTCATCTTCTGCTATTGCTCCGTGCCCTGCAACAGTCTCTTCTGTGTGTCTGTGAATAACTTCATAGCGAATTATTTTTCCATTCGGATTAATTGGCTGCAACCAGCTCAGCTCAATGTTGGTGGCATTCACTGCCTGGATTACAGGTGCCATCTGGGACACTGGGGGAGCTTCATCTGTCCAGACTGGCTGGGGTGGAGAGTGAGTGCAGCCTGCTGCATTGCATGCCTCCAGCACGAGCGTGTACAGGGTGTACGGCTCCAGGCGCCGGAAGAGGAACTGGCGAGATAAACCACTGTACTCCAGGTGGTCATCACTGAAAACATTGTAGGTCTGGGGAATTAAGGAAGAAAAAGGAAGAAAGGCAGGCAGGGAAGGAAGGGAGGACAGAAGTCAGGATGAAAGGAAACCAAAACAAAACAATTGTTATTAACTAGTAGATGAGACCCTTTATCTTTGCAATAGGGTAAGGACTATTAATCAGTGATTCAGAAACTTATTCTTGCTAGAAACAATCAGCACACAAACAGATCATTGATACAAAAGGAATGTTTTGATCCAATTTTCATGATTTTTTTTCATTTTGAATGCAGTAATAAATCACTTAGTGATAGTTTTCATTATACTTGATTGTTATCAACTCTCATTGCAAGGCTCTCAGAGGCCAGCAGAAATCTTCTCACAGACTAGCTCTAAAGAATATCATTCAAGGGAAAAAAACCCTCCAAATAAACCCATCTAGTTGCAAACCTTGCAGGTAAAAGTTTACACTCAGTTGAAACCATTGAGCTAAAAGAAGTCTCGAATTTCAGAACAACATTCTGTTAAACCCAGGTTTTCTACAAACACATTTTGGTCATGTCCAATTTTACAATGAGTAAGATTATGAGCTTTCATGTGCAGCTTTCTATGCATTAAATGAACAATTTGGTTCAGTATAAATGAAAATTTACCGCCATAGAGTAGCACAAGAATGTTATTATTCATTTTAATATAATGACAAGCATAGAGAACTCACAGAGCGTCTTCTGCTTATATAGGAGTTCCATCTTATTTTAAACTATAATGCATTCAACTGAGTCTTTTTCAGCAAAAAATGTTTAAATTTGATATTCAGCATTTCCCTTCTCTTTTTTAATCAAGTGAACTGTCAAGATGAACATTACCTTAATCACACCATTGGGTTGGGAGGGCTCTGACCATTTTAGCAGCAGAGCCCTGCCATTTTCTTTCTTTTCCACAGTGAAGTTGCTCAGGCCACTGGGTGAAGCTTCCAAAGTGCGCACAGATGTCCAGGGGCTCGAAACCTGCCCGGCGTTGTTTACAGCTATGACATGAATATGATATGTTGTGAAAGGTTTCAATCCAAATAAATGAGCCTGATGCTTTGTTCCCTGAAGCAAGAATACAGATGTTTGAGTTAGTTAAAAAAGTAATCAGCATCTGTGGTTTATGTCACTTGGAAAATGAGGCCTCAGCTCTGGGTCACTTCTGACTGCTTTGCAGAACACTCCATCTGGTTACTGGGATTTTTTTTGTGTGTTTTTTTTATGATTGAGCCTCAAAAAGAAAATCTTAGGGTTTAAAAAAATTATCTATCATTCTGACATAGCCTTTGAGTGAATTCCTCCACAATCTAAATCTCAGCTAGGACACAACTTACTCTTCATTCAGCATGTGTCTGAGCTTGCTCAGTGAGGATGAAACTTCCTGGAATTGGACTCAAGCATGTAAAAACCTGTGGTCTATGAGCGATGCCTGCCTCTACAGAAATCTTACACATCTTGTGTGTATATGTGACATTTCATAGGCATGCTGTCCTGTTCTAGCTACTCAGGCCATGGTAACCTGGATAAACAGTTTGTGAATCCCATCAGGCTCAGCCAGGGCTGCAAGGACCGGGGCTGACCTGCTGTCACACCAGAGCACAGCCCAGCAGAGGGATGTGGTGGGAATGCAGGCTGATGGACATCAGGCTGATGGCCAGGAGGGGCCACTGGCATCCCAGCTCACCCCAAACAGCATCTGACACAGACCTGACACTGCTCGGGCAAGGAGAGCCTCAGCACAAAGTCTGATCTAGGCAGGAAGGTAAAACAGCCATGGAACCATACTGAGCATTCAAAAAAGGCATAGTGATGAACAAAGATCAGGAGTAACATGCTCCAGTAGGAGACTGTGCAGGTGTATCTGATCAGAGGAGCAAAGACAAAAGGAGTTCAGCTGATCACTGATATATTTAATCTCGTTTCCAGCTGTACTTTGGCATTAATTGTATAGACCACATGAAAGGGAGTACAGGAATTCAGCTGCCTTCGTGTGATAGAAAGACCTGAAGTCAATTTCCCTATGTCAGTAAGTCGTATTAAGTTGTTAAATGCTAACATTTCCAATTGTTTAATATTTAAACATTTGTTGAGCTATCAGACTCAGAAACAAATTTTAAAGAAATATTAATTTCTTTTTTTAAATATTAAAAGTTAGATCATAAATATTTAAATAGTTATTTCCTCAAAACAATGAGTTAGTCTTTTAGATAAATATAGCACAGCATTTGAATGACCATTATGAATATTAAATCTGAAGATGCCACAAGTACAGATTATAAACATACTTTTCTGATAAATGATTCCTTTTTTCTGTTAAACAGGGCAAACACTAGCAAGATTAATAATGCAAAAAAGTATAATTCTTTGTTAGGAATTCCCAGTCATCACTGCCAAAAAAGCATAAGCTGAAATGCAAATAGCAATCACCTCGAACAGATTATATATAAAAAAGCTCTAGCTGCTGTGGGACATTTAGAGATATCTTTTGTCATAAGAAACATGGAAAGCATGTGGGCTATAAAGCAAAAACATATGTATATTGTCAATAGCAGCACCTGTTCAATTACAGTTTATTTCGGTACGGAGAATTTCGTTCAGCCCCTAGATGGCAATACTATCAAACACTTTTTGTAACATGAGTACTTAATGATTAACAACGTGCATTCAGTCATCCAACATACTCAAGGCAGCCATTAAAAAAATAACATACCTGATTTCATTATAGATTCTTTTAATAAACATTTATGGCTTAGATCCTTGAAAGTGGAAGCGTTTAAACTGCCATAGCCAAAAAACCTATACAGCCGACTGCAAAATTATGAACTGCAGGTTAAAGAACCACGTTTAAATCGAGGCTCATGCTTAGCATAAAAATCTGGCATCAGAAATTATGTTGGCACAAAACATGATTAAAATTACCTTTACAATTGGATGTAGTCTGTATTAATAGTTTTTACGAGGACAGCTATCTATTAGGTTTTCAAAACAGAACTTTTAAAAGCCTAAAATTTACATTCCGTGGTTTGGGGGTGGGGATGGGAGGAAGGGAGCACACAGCATTAAATTACTGCCCCTGAACTGCTACACAGAGGCTCTCTGAAAGTACAAACACATTATTAAAAACATCAGACAAAAAGCAATGGCTCTGCTTTTTAATGAGCTGCATCATCGGGTGGGTTTCTGTGGCAGCAATGCTACAAAACACTAGATTGCTATTTTAACCAGAAAACTGGCATATTTTTCATCACCCTCTACCATTTTCCCACTAAACCCCAAGATTTAATTATTTACAATCCTCACTACACTTTGAAATGAAACAAGGATGGAGGGATTTCCTTGCCTACAGTTCATCATGTTCTCTGGGGACTGCTAAACCATTCCTTCCAGGGATGACTTTTATCCCTGGCTCCTACAGATACTTCTTCAAGAGCAAACGGTTTACATGTATTTTTGTTTTGTTTGGTTTTGAAGTAAGCTCAGGGGATGTACTCCCAGAATACAGAGCCACACTTTCTCCCCCTGCACTGCTACCATTGCCAGTTGTGAATTTGCTCAGCTCAAAGGCTGATGCTGAAAAGAGTATGGATGGCAGACTTGGTGATTCGTTTTAAGAATCACTTTATGTCCTCCTGTGACATTTTCAGCCTAAAAATACTGTCCTGCTGGAATGGTCAAATATAAATTGTAAAATACACCTCGCACTGATAGCACTGTAACTTTGGCTTCAGCGGGCAATGACACAGCCTTAAACAGGCACAGGAACAAAATCATTGTCTGGAATATCCTCCCAGACTTCCTCTGCAAAGCCATAAACTCATATTTCCAATGTTTACATGTGCTAACAGTCCAGATTTCATTCACAATTAAAAGAAAACCAACAAAATAAAATTTTAATGTGAACATTAAGATGTTCCTAGACTGGCTGACCATGAAATCCAATGGACTTCAAGCCCATGACCTCCTTCCTCTGTCCCCAGCTATGAAGCATTCTCTCTCCATCAGTCATTAAATTAAGAATTTAATTTATTTCCAGCAAATATTTAAGTGTATACAGTCTTACATTCCTCCTCTACGGTCCTTTCTTTCTTTCCATGTAAACACTACAGAAATAGACACCTGACAGAGGAGACACCACTCCAGACGCCACTGTGACCTGACAGCCTTTGACACAGTCCTTGCTTTTGGCAGCCAGGTCTCCTCCCCTGGTGTAGCTCTGGCAGCACCACCAGACACCACTCCAGACAGGACTTATGATTTTGCTCTCTAAAGTGCTTCACATGCTACCAGTGGCAGCACAAGCTGGTAACAGCAACAAACACTTC
This sequence comes from Pycnonotus jocosus, assembly GCA_013400435.1. Lineage (NCBI taxonomy): Eukaryota > Metazoa > Chordata > Aves > Passeriformes > Pycnonotidae > Pycnonotus > Pycnonotus jocosus. The sequence continues at coordinate 31,381 of VWYP01011755.1, forward strand.
TCCACTAATTCCACTCTTCTCACTGTAGATTAGGATAAAAGTTATTTAAAAGAAAACCTTGTTTTAACACATTTTTTCCAAGCATAAAATGAGAGAACATGAATCATGAATAATGCATTTGTCAAGATTTGCTTCAGATTGCCTTTTTTGTTTGTTTATTTTTTAATTCATGAACACAGAAGTCACTTAAAGCCTAGAAACAAATTAGCATAGTCTTTCATGCCGTTCAAAGGCAGTGGCATCCATAATGCAAGGTGTCTGCCTTCCTCACTACCTCTTGGTCCTCCTCCCAGGCACAGGCAAGGCTGTGCAGCCTTCAAGGGTCTGATGATTTTACACTGCCTACTGTGATTGCTTTTGACTACTTGAAGTGCCCCTAAGGTGGCAACAGGGTCAAGAGGTCTTTGTAGGTTGAAAATGATCAAAAATTAGCATTGATCTGTAGCTGTCAATAATACTCTGCACGGGTGGACTCCCTGCACAAATGTTTAAACTGCATACAACTACACAACCTAGTCATCTTTGAATCTATCGATCTGATGAAGCAGCACTTTCCAGGGGTGTCACTCTGGGCTTTTCCTCTTCTTTCAAGGCAGGCCAGCTTACCCAGTCACCTAGGTCTCAGGGAATGAGCTCAAATCGTGACAGACACATCAGGAGATCTCTGAACCACTGAAGAGCTGCCCAACAGGCAGCTTGAATATCTGTCCCTTCTCCAGGGGTAATCATCAAAGCTCAGCAAGTCATCACCAGTCATGTTAAGGTTAGGCTCTGGTTTCTTCTCTTTCCCTATCTTCTCTTTGTACAATAATCTCCACTTGGCAGGTATCTTGTATAGCTGAATAAAAAGCTAGCTCATTCTTTCTGTGAGCCTCTAACTAAACACAGTGGCATCAGACACTATCACACTGCTAATTGTAATAGAGGCACAGGGATCCAAACCAGCTCTTTCATAACCCATGGACATAAATGATGGGAAGGCAGTTCAGCAGAACATCCCCTTGTCTAGAGGCAGAGATGGGGAATTCTTCCTGGACAAGGGAGGAGAAATCTATGGTCCCCTGACAGCCAGAACATCAGTCCAACCATCGTTTGACAAAAATTTTTGAATTTTCCATCAAGAAAATCAAACAGATTCCTCCAGATGTGACAGAAATGAGGGGGATTGCTTGGGAGTTTATATTATCCTCACCTTTGTCATTATGGTCTTATCAGCTCCCTGTCTAATCCAGACTCTGCCATTTTCTGCAATGCACTGGCAGCACTTCGACCTTGACTCTGATGTTCACTCTTATTTCCCAGACTCTTCTTAGCCCCTTGCCTTCACTCTAAACATTACACTGAGCTTATATTCACATGCAAACACTAACTTGTCCTTTGGGCTGCCTTCTTTCTTGGGCTTATGTCATGCACAGTGTGTCTTTTCCATTTAAAAAAATCTACTCTGTTCCTAAAGCCTTATGTTCAGATTCACAAGGATATAACTTATGGATACACAAGTAATCTATGAGTCTATTCCTGTAGCAGTGAGGACTGGAATATAAATTATTCCCATGGTAGTACTGAAAAATCTCAAAGGTTAGTCAAACAGAAATCAACATGTTATTCGTTTCACCAGAAATTATCTTGCCTACAGGTAACCAGAATTTCCATTTTTTACAAGAAATTGATGCTGCACTAGTTATCTTCCTTCCAATTTGTATTAAACAATAATTTTATATTTTTCATTATATTTTTTCTTGCAAATTTCACTCTTCAAATTTTATATTTTAAGAACTCTGCATCTCATTTTAGTATTTGAAAACTGGCTTTTAATACTTATATTTAATTTTAAATAATGACTTGATTATTTGATATGGTCCAACAGGCTTCCAATAGCAGCAAAATGTACCACGTTAAAAAATAATTTTTATGGCAAATGAAAACCCAAAGAATAAAAGCAGACAAATATATAAATAAAATTTTTAAGTTCGCAAATCCAGATAACCCCTCATTAAACCTGAAATAATTTTAAAACATTTTTGCCCAGGGAATGTTCATCCAAATTGTCTTTTGTTGGGATGAAAGGACAGTCTTCCTTTCCCAGCCCTGAAATGGATCATTGCAGTCTTTTCTTTTACGGTGACTAGGAAACGACATTCAAAAATGCCTTACATTTGAGGTTGCTTTTCTATAAATACATGTAGGAAATTTTAGTTTAAAAATGTATTAGAATAAATTTAGCCCACAAAGTAAAGCACATAAAATGGTTTCTTATTAAAACATAAACATTGATTACATGATCATAAAACATTCTTTCCTTGAGATTCCTGGCAAAAGTAATACTTACTTTTTTTAACTCTAAGAATGTTCTTGTAATTTATTTTAAAGAAAAATGGTAGTTTTGCCATTAACACCAGAGAACACAACTTTTCTCTCCTCTGTGACCCCACGTTTTCACCCTTTCCTAACAGCACCATGCTGGCAGCATTTTTAATCAAAACCCTAATCTGCACACCCTGTGTCACTTAGCACAGAACTGAATCATTTCCTATGCCAACCATCCTACATGGGCTTGTGGACTCCACTAGGAAGAAACCTTTAAAAACAGCAGAAATCTAAATCCAAAATATTCTGCAAACAACAGCAATTAATGCCTGATATAAAAATACTACATTGCAATTCATTTTCCTCCTTCCTGGCAGGGCATGTAAGGAACTGTGAATTGCATGTAGCTGAATCTGTCTCATGGAGTTGCTGCCTATTTTCACAGGAGACCGTTCTCTTTCCTGGCACACCTGGGACCTGCTGCAGTCTCACCAGCCATCCAAACCCCCAGCTTTGACTTGAAAGCAAAGCAACACAAAGAAAACTAGGATGCCTTGCACATTAAAATGAAATCAAATAAAATCAAGTTGGCCTTTGGGTAGCAGTACACTTTTAAAACACCAATAATGTTGCACTTTTGGTGGTAAAACCTTAAAGAAACATCTTTGGGCAAAGTCAGCATTGCTATTTCAGTGACTCCTCTCCTCTCCTCTCCTC
>VWYP01011756.1:0-29632 GCA_013400435.1 Pycnonotus jocosus
AGATGCCCTGGGTTGCGACACTAGACAAATTTCAAAACAGTACAAAGTGGTTCTTCATTCTCAATGCAGACTTGAGTATGTGTTGCCAACATTGAGACTGTGACAGGGAACCCTGTAGAAAAAGATTAATGACACTAGAATTTAGCAGCTTGGTGCTTACACTGCACTTTCAGCGTGCATGGATAAAGTGTTTGTTTTCCTTTTTAGATTGCTTACTACTGCTTGATTTACCAGGCAACAGAGTGAAGACAAGTTTTTAAATAACTGTGGCATGGCTACCTCCCTTCTCAGCAAGCAACTGAACTTGTTTTAGATTACTTGTTCAGGGAAAAGAATGTAATACTTCTTTCTACCAGGATTTTCCTCATGAAATATGAACCTAGAGGATTCTGCAATTGCAACTCACTTCTGATTTCAGGTATCTTTGAGATCCTTTGTCCATGAGGGCAAAAATCTATGAGCTTTGATTGAATCTGTGAAAGGATCCGTAAAACATCATATAGGTATTAATTCTTTCCAACTATGCAAGCTATGTAAAAGTCAAAATGGTTAATGTTGGTTTTCAATGAGTTTAACAGGTTTACATAACCATAAGTGGCTATGGTGCAAGATGACATTGAATGAAAATCTGATTCTTGGTTATTCTGTTGAAAACTCAATGATTTTAATTCAGCTGCAACTGAGGAAGTGTACACAACTTGTGTAAAAAAAAAAAGGCAAACTACTTTCCTCATATAAACTTATTACAGGTGTAACTCCACTGATATTGAAGGAGTCACATAGAAAAATATTTTAATCCATTCTGTTCCAACTGGAATGATGTATGGGGATAAAATCAGATGAAACTGAGAAGTTTTATTCACATCCTAACAGAGATTATAATGATGTGGAAATTATAGGGTAAAATACGGTTTCTACTTGCTGGATGGAATGTTGTTGGCATCCTCAAAACCTTGGTGATTCCATGGTGATTCCGTGGTGATTCCATGGTGATTGCTCACACCCACAATCTGCAGGCACAGCACCTGCTAAGGGGGATGGAACGGAGGGTGGAGCAGAGTGGGGACATCGCAGGCAGGCTCTGTGGAAATCCCTACAGAGAGGGGAACTGGATGGGGCTTTGTAGCTGAGAAACTGCATAACACCTGTCAGCCAGGGGAGAGAGGGGAATGTCCTGCTGCTGAGCCAACAACTGTGGTGAAATCACTGTGGTGAGATTAATTTGGTTCATTACAGCCTAATTGTAATGCTAACCCACAGCTCCATTCCAAAGTTACCCAACTACAAGCTATCACCATGCATGAGTTCATTTTTTTGAGCTGTATCTTTAAAAGTGAAACAGAACAGTAACAAATGTATGGTTGATGAGAGTCACTCAACTTTCAAATAAACATAAAGAAATTGTATAAAATTCAAGAATGGGGGGAAAGTTAGGGAAGACTTTACTGTAACTGCTGGGATCAGACTGAACCTGTCCTGTAGGGAAAATGGGTAAGAACCCATTGGTTCATCTCTTGGGTAAGAACCACAATTTATCCATGCTGAATACTTTTTCTGGGGGTTAGAGCTTGTCTATATTTTTCTTTAAATGTGTTTCTGCAGTCAGATATGTGAACCTTCACCTGTCACAATTTTATATTAATAAAGAGTGTAACTACATAGACTGTAAGTCCGAGTTCTTCATGGGCACTGGCAGTCACTGGCAACAGTGAACATACTCAAATAAAGAGGAACTCCCACTGAGGGTTCTCCCTTGTGCTCTTTGTGTGTCCCTGAATAAGTCAGTCAAACCACTTCCTGATCCAGCAGGACTGCTCAGGGAATGGGTCTCCCTGACAGGACACTCACAGACTAGTCATGCACAAGGGGCTCAGCTTTCCTGGGGCATTGACAGACAAATTAAATGCTAAGAATAGAGGAAAAATCCCTTTTTTCACATGACACAATTGTACATCAAAATTCTTTACAAAATGTTACAGGTCCTGGTTGCCCTCCATGTTAGCAACTCCAATTCCTCTTAGTCTTTTGTTTGTACTTACAATGGATTTTGTGAAGGAACAGTCATTCTATCTGGATAAACTGAGCAACTTGACAAAATACTGGAGAAAAGGTTCAAAAACGGATGTGAATTGAGACATTTTAACAGTCAGAGGGTTGTCTGAGATATGCTTCATGATATAAATTCATCTTCCCAATTAGTCAGAAATTGTAGTTACTCATTATCAACTCTTTTTAAGTGTGTTTAAAGACGCTGACTATCAAGTTTGAATTGCTCTACCTATAGAAGAAATCTACTGTCAGAAAGACTTTCTCCATATGGACAAAGGTAGGGAATCACCTAGGGGAGAAGGAGAGCTCACGGACTCTGATTGCACTAATGAATCACCCAGAAAAGGGAAGACTTGGCACTTAGGCTGAGTTTATCCGGGGTTTGACTTTGATATCATGCATAACACCGAAAATGAGACTCTTACATTTTAAGCAGTTTTGCTTAGACTTTTCGCAGCGGGTGAGCAAAGATAATGTGAAAAACCAGCAAGTGCCCCAGGCATAAAAACAAAAAGTAAAAAGAGGTGCCACAACCTCTAGAGGACAGGTTAGAAGAGGGTCACTTTACAATAACCCTGCAGATACTAAGGTCAGCTAAGCAGAATGATAATTGTGGCTTGCATACTGTAAAGAAATGTATAAAGAATGTAGCCTGGCTTTCCTTAAACATTTGCACTTTATTTACAAAGGTGTAATAATCTAGTTCTAGGAGACATGAGTGGTAGAGTGAAACGAAGGTGTACTCTGTATAAATGAAAGTATATCAGTCAAATTAGTGCAAAAATATCTAGTGTTTCAAAGTTTATAAGAGTATTCTGAAATGGCACTACATTTCACTATAAGAAAGTGCTGCATTGTCACATAATTTCCATTTTGGCCACTGGTCTTGGCAAGAGAATATCTCATTACTGGCAAAGGCAATATTTTTATGTTTTAGTATAATTTTCATGTGAAAAATAAAACCTCTTACACAAATATTTTGATAAGAGCACAATGCTTCCACTACATCTCTCTATATCAGGCTGTCATTATATCATCTAAAAAATATTATCTGAGTAATCAGGGCCTGAAAAACCCTGTTGTCGCAATGGCATGACTGATTCTTCAACTGTTCCTCCTCCTGGGAAAGAGCAATTTTAACTTTCTCCCTAAACAGCTTCTTCCAGCTCTTAACCCAAACTGAGAAGTCTAGGGCCAAGGTTGGCATGCTAGTCAACTTCCTTTAGGATGAACACCTATCCCCACAGGGTTAAAATGGGGCAAAAAATGCTCAGGTCAGTTTTAAGTATATTAAATTTATACAGTTTCCTTGGAATGTATCTCTGCTGGGTTATCTCTCATCAGTGGTGCATAGTCTTTACTTGCTCCTGGTTGTGTGCAGACAAATATTTTAATATAAATGTCCAGGTGTAGCTTCAGAAAACTCTTTAACTTCTGACTCCTGAAATCTGATGTCCTATGATTTAACATCTGTTTTGAAGGAGGCTCTCTACTCACCACATTTTTAAACTGGTTCAGTCAGGAACTTTTCTTTTGTTTTCCCTTCTCTGTGTTTACCCCTCTATATTTATGAAGACCAATCAGAGCACACCATTCACTTCACTTTGCTAAGTTCTTTAAATTAGATTCTCAAGGTCATTCATTAACCTACCAGTTTCCCCTCCCCTTTTATATTTTATATTCTTTTCTTTTTCTTCCATGTGATTTTATAAAAACACTGCCTTTGCATCCTTTGGGAATGATCTGAGCCATCAAGGAGATAATCACTAGTTTCCACTGCTAAGAAAAGATGTTGCCTTGAAAGAAGGCTTATAGGTTTGTTGCCTTGAAGAGAGGATGATAAATGCGTCATTCTGGATGACTCCTCTACACCTCACTATTAAAAAAATTACAAGAAACACAACAACACCATAGTCTAGTTTAAACTGTGCGTGAATCCCTCTTGGGCTCATTAAAAAAAAGTTGAGAGTTTGGTGATTTCCTGCAGGAAAGGATTTCTGGTTTTACATCCTGATCTGCCTAAGGGGCAGAAGTAGTAACGTTAAGTTACAACTTCATATCAGCATTTTTTACATTGTTAAATAGAGAACATTCAGGATTTTTGCGTAACATTCTGAGGGATATATTGTCTCTACTGTTTGCAGTCAACAGGTATATGCAACATATTATTTAAATGAGCATCTAGAAGTAAATTTTATGAGTGAGATCCAGCATCTAGAAGTAAATTTTATGAGTGAGATCCAGCTCACTCAGTTTAAAGGTCTGGAATGTACTTCCACTTTAGGTTTGTGGTATAAAGGTACTTTTAAAAGTTTCCTCTATTTTAATGAAGACCATTCCCTCTTGTTGAAAGCCTCCCCAGAAAGAATGGTGACTTGTTAAGCTTCAGCACCTTAATGGTAGAATGCATGTCTTATGACCTCCAAATAGTAATAATGTGGTTTTTTTGGAATGGCATCAACTGCCTTTGAGTGAGGTCCATTAATCTACTTTTAAGTAATGTTGCATTAGTATTTTTAGCCAAGTGTGTGATCTATTGATCCAACAGCCCATCTGATACTCCTATATTGACATGAGTTCCCCTAGGTATACCTTTGATATAAAGCCATTCAGTCCATGCTTCAGAGGTTCAGAGTGGAAAAAACAAGCCTGTACAATATTCTGCACTAAATTAACTAAGCAGACATTCAAATAAACTAGTAAAAAGCATAGATTTTCATTCAAATAAGGTCCTAAGACACATCATAATATGCTCATCTCCACCCCTGGTTGTGACAAAAATTAGCTACAAGCAAACAAATGACACTGCTAAAGGTAAACTGCATGTGGGAAGCAGCCACCTCTGCAGTTGCACTTTCAGAGGGTGCAATTGTCAGTCTGCAGCAGGCAGCAGGTGTGTGGGATGGTGATGAGGAGCTGTCTGTAGGCTGTGGTCACCTCTCAACCTAGATCAGCACCAGCTGGAACAACACATCCAACTCTACCCATAGCACTCTATTATATTTAGGGACTCTTGAATATTTAGAGCAGAAGCGATGTCTTCTACATAAATTAGAAGATACTGCAATTACATTTCCTCATGTCACTGATTTCATTAACTATTAATTATGGTTCAAGTGTAGCTATGGACTGAGTCAGATAAGGTGTCATAAGTTCAGCGCTGCTTTACATGTAGAAGAACAAAATGTTCCATCTTATACCAATCAGTTCTCTGCAATGACATGGTATTGTGAATTGCAAAAAGCCAAATGCAGGGTAAATCAGCAGCGCTGAGATATGAAGAAACATTCAAAACCAAAAATGACAGAGCATTTCTTGCTTAATTAAAACTGACAAAACAAACATTTATTTCCATTTCTTAAATTTTATTTTTCAAACCTGATTTTTTCTTTTTTCTTTTTCTTGATAAGTTCTTGGAAGCTCAAGGAAGATAGGAATCCAGTTTAAATGGATAAATAAAAAGGGAAAAGCTTACACTTACCTTTATGAAATAAATATCATATAAATATTCTGTATGTAAGAGAACTACAATGGAACAAGGAGTGAGGGTGAAAGTAGCACCAAAACTGGTGTGCAACAATAAACCTCAGTCACGTGCTTTTGAAAACCCACTGAAGTCAGTAAAAAACATTCCCCTTCTATCACAATTCATTAGTACAGTGCTTGTTCCAAAAAAACTCTGCATCCAAGAAAAATTGACAAATATTTGTGGGAGAAAATATTTTTTTAAAAGGAAATTCAATCATAGAACAATGGAATTTTCAGTTTGGGTCAGTATCTGTCTCCAGGGGAAAGCTACATGGGAAATTCTAGAAGTAAATCAACAAAAAACTTCATGTACTTAATTCTGTATCCCAAAGGACCAGTTCTGAAGAAAAATTGAGAGATATTTGTGCCACCATATTTCTTATAAATGGGTCTCCAGTGGAGGGGGAAATAAATTCATTGTTGCTTGGGGTTTGAGGCAATGAGTAGATATAACATTTTTTAAAACAATCCAATTTTAATTTCAAACATAATCTTCCAGAAGTTCTTATCTTATCTCTGAATAAATTTACTCTCCTGTACATGTAGTCATGCACCTGATTTCGCTTGTTATATAGTTTAATATAGCTACAAGTTAAAGGTTAAAGATAGACATTTTATGTTTCAAATTTCTAGAATATTCGTTGCTGAGAAATAAATCCAGGAAAAAAAAAATCCCTTTCCTTACCTTTACTCCCATTTTTTTACCATGAATCTATCCACTGAAAAGACTCATTTTTCCTTTTTTTTTTTTTTTCCCATAAATTTGAATGAAGCATTCTGTTTACAGAAAATATTTCTTTTAAATATGTGTGTTTCAAACTCCTTGTTCACATGGTAAGGATCATTTTCTGGTTAAAGCAGAGATATGACTGAGGAAATCTCTGTTCTAGCTATCATGCTGTTACTGATTTATTGTGAGATTCTGCACAAATTCTTTTACCCTCTGTGCCTCCAATTCCCATATATACAAGATGAGAACATTATTCATTGGGCTTTTTAGATTCCTTTGGAATCTTCCAAAGATGCTCAATATTATGATTAATTATCACTATCAATATATGTGTAGAATAATAAACACTGACCACATTGTAATGGCAAAGCTGTCTCTGGGATTTGTACATTATTCAGATATGAGAAAATGAGAACTCCTCTTTCAAACGTTAATCTAATGGCATTTGAAATTTGAGACAAAACAGAATGAAAATATTTTTCTTCTTTACATGACTGCAATTTTTAAAAGATAATCCCACAAACCAAAGATTAGTCTGGTTAGTTTTATATTGTGATTAATATGCCCACTTTTTTTAAAGAACAGCTGAACTAAGTTTACAGATGTTATCTAACTATAGACTACTAGGAAAGTGCAAAGCTGCTCTCTGAAAGTATATATCACTAAAGATGGTGGGGTTATGGTTTTAACTTTGAAAAAAATTCTGATTTCCTTATTTATAAAATTAATAAAAAAATAAAATTAAAAATTAAAATTAAAATATTAAAAATTAAAATAAAAGATGTGTATAGTTTTAGAACTGTGTATCAGATTTTATGGCAATACAGTATAAATGACATATCAATTGCTTGTTTAAGTTTATAACCTTTCTTTTAGAGTTTCCAAAATTGGATCTCTTTGCACAGAGTATTATTGACAGTTAAAGTTCTCAGCACCAGAATAAAACCACTTGTATAGTAGTCCTAGTATTGATTTAAATGAGAAGCTGGCATGCTATTGCCATGGTTTTTTTTCTGTACATGCTTAAAATTTTTTGCCATTGCAGCATTAATTACCAATGACCAAAAAATGAAGGATTTTATCTTATAAATTTTTGCACTACAAGTAAAAAATGAAACAAAAACATAAATGCAATTTGGTCATGGGAAATAAATATGTGAGTTCTTTATCATTTATGTTTTGTTATTATAGGAAATTATTCAAATTGCTGGAAAAGAATTGTAATAGACAGTCTGCATCCTTGTCTCACTCAGTGGTGCAGGGGAGGCAAGATTCCCACCAGTTCTATAACACAACTCATGTTTCTCTTGGGCTGGGAACACAAACCTTGTTTTCAACAGACTCCTTACCATTAATGACGACTTAGAAAGAAAACCTGTTGTCCTGAGTTGATCCTAAAGTGTCAGTCTAGTTGTTTGCCAAGCAGCAAAGTAACAATTCAAAGTTCCCAGTCATTATGGAAATGCATGTTAAACTGGTTTTCCACTCCCAAAGTGTTGGAGTAAAAAAAAAAAAAAAAAGTAAGATAAGCAGTGTCTCATAAGATTAACAGCTTCAGGAAAGCATGCTTTATATAAAACTGATGTTGCATAAGACAAGATAAACATTAGGCCATATGTTTCAGTAGCACTTAATGCTAAAATAGCTTCAAAATCTTGTACACAAGATAAAATTACCCTTGCTATTACAGGAGAACCATAAGACTGTGCTAAACTTAAAAGAAACACTGCAAAGCAAGAATCCATATTTTTAATGAAATTATAGAGAAGATCATAGTAAGGTCAACAGTCATATAAGGTTATTGGAAAAATTATGCAAATCACTAGAGAGAAAATAATTATTGTCCAATGCAGTCCAAAATTTAATGTCATCAGCCCTTTGTTCTGTATCTCAGCATAAAACCTTGTGTGTGTGTGTCTTTACTTTCCATCTCAAGTAATAAAGGGGTTGACAAAATTTATATTGCAGTTAGAGTTTTTTCTCCTTAAATAAATTCATCAGTATTAGCTATTAATAAAAGTATTGGATATTAAATAACATTAAAATATTAAATTAATAGTAAACAGCATTAACTAAATCAATAATTAAAGACATAATAATTGAATGATTAGTTAACTTCAACTCCTAGACTTAAATTATGTTTTGCTAAATTTCATATGCTTTTGTACAAAGTCTGTTCAGTGATGTGGATGAGGTTCATTCTCTTCGTATCTCATGAGAACTTTTCATTTAATCAGAGCTAGCTGAAAGTCAAGGTAAAGGACTGAAATTTAGTGAAGATACCATCAGCCACTTTCTTGTAAACATTCACTATCAGGAGCTTCTTTTTTACACTTAGGATAGGATTTGACATTAGGTATATTGACTTTTAATACGCTGTATATAATGGGGTTTAGGGAACCTAGAGGATGATTCAATAGGCTAACTAGTATGTTTTCAGTTTAGTTATCTAGGTAATGATGCTTACTGCCCTGTGAAACATCCCAGAGCTCCTGAGTTGTCTGTGTAGATTGGGGAGATATTACATAAAATCCACAGGTGACCCCCATGCATTTCCAGAGTGCAAGGCAGAGGACAGGAAGATAACCTAAACTTTTAAAATAATAGAAATATGTGTGTGAGTCCATTCTCTAAATGTTGTTGATGCTGAAGATTTGATTTCAGCTGTGAGTTTAGACTCATAATGTAAATTCACCAAATTTTAGAAGCCCCAAATTGTGTCCCATGCTATACTCTGTGTCTGAATGCCTCTCTTTGTGGCCCATGATACAGGAAGTAAGTGATACCAACAGGTTTGGATGTAGTGGAAGTTTGGGTTTGAAATCCCATTATCCAAAGATCTGAATGATAAGGTTGAACCTTCAGAGAATTGACTTAGGGTGTTTGAAATCTGAAAATTTAAACCACAGGTTGAAGGTTGCCATAAGCTTCGGGAAGACACACACAAATCCTAAGGGGAAAAAATGTTTTTGTTATTTAATGATAGATTTTGACCAGGAAGGGAGAAGAGTAGTTGTCAATTTAGATCCAGGTGAAGAACGAGAAATGTTTAGACTAATTGTTAAACTTCTGACAATTATTATGTTTTACAAAACAGAATAGAAAACAATTCTACCAGAGCAGCCAACTAAGTGTTAAATGGAGAAAAGACTTGAATTGTTTCTTGCTTGTAAGAAATGTAGCTTATACTTATGACCCAAGCAAATTGAAATCTAATTACATTGAGCATATCTGAAAACCCAAAAATGTATGGACAGCCTTTCTTTTAAAAATTAAAACATGAAATGTTCAAGTCAGTAAATGTTCTATCAGGATTGGATTATAGAGTAAAAACATAAAAAAAATATTAAACAACTCACACATATGAAAATTATAAATAGAAATTATCCAAAATCAAAGTACAATTAGAGACCTAATTCATAGCTAATGAAATACAACAATAAAATATAAATAAGTATTTTATTAGAATTGGTAAGAGAGAAAAAGAATGGAAGAATAATTTTGTAAATCCTAATATCCTGAACTTCATCCAACATGTTCAAGTTATTATTTACTTCTTTCCAAAGCTTTTCAATCTTTCATTGAATACTAGGTCTTCTCCAAAAATACAAGTTGGTGAGAAACTTGGTAAGGTCATGGACCTTAAAGTATAGACCAGGAACAAAACAACCCGAAACAAAACAAGCAAAATACAAAAACATCTCCACATACAACAACCACCACAAAAAAACCCTAATCCAGGAGCAGCAGCTTCCTTCAACCTGCTTTAATAGCCAGCTGTGTTTCATGGTAGGCTATTTTTGATGACAAGCACGTAGTGGAGGTTTGCATTTATCAGTCCAATGAATAAATAATTGCCTTTTTTCTAGGGAGTCAGAGTATCTCTCACTCATCTGAAGAAGCACAAGTGTGTTGCTTTAACATTTCTTCAGTTGTATTTTATTTCTCTGTGGGGGCACCTTTGAGCTGCAATGCTTTCATTCTAAGAGGAGTTTACTTCAAGTTCCAGGTGGAGCTTTTATTGTTCTTCTGTCAATATAGTAACAGGGAAAATAGAATTAAACTCATGTTTCAAAGTCATGATTGCCTCCTAGACCACTAGTGGTAATACCAAGAACTTGGAAGAGCTACAAAGATTGTTCTGGGACAGTACATTTGTTTGACAGTTGCAAGAATATATTTCATGCTTTCAGCAGCAGAAAAAGTCCCTGGCAGCAAGCTTTTTGCTAAATATTGTTCTTTAATAGCACAATACTCCCAAAGTATTGCTTTTTGGAGAGGTATTTTTAAACTTATTATTTCTTAATCTCATAACAACTATCAAAAGTTAAAATGGTGTAAGAATTAATTTTTTTTTCTGTTTTCGTTTTTTTTTAAACATTATTTTTTGAAATAATTGTTTAGTCCTGGTAAACTACAGCTTAGGTAGAGAAAAGAATGTATTGACAGCTGAACAAATACCTGCAAAACCACTTTGGACATGCTGAAAATTAGCTCACAAAAGAGATATGAGCTTCAGCTTGCTTTCATTAAAAGCAGCAAAATTCGCCTCTGACTTGACCATATATGTGTCCAAAGAAAGATTAAAGAGAAGAACTGTGTTATTATGTTCAAGATTCATTGGGTAGCCTTCACTTTTGTTTATTAAAAATAGCAAAAGAAGAAAACAAAAGCTGAAAAAAAAAACCAAAAAGAAAGAATGAGGGAGCTCTGTAGAGGAGAAAGAAAACCCAGTCTATTGGAGGTAAGTGTCCATTTTGATTTGTTGGACTCTAGAGGAGGTAGGAGCAGAAAGTGAGGTGCCAGATTTTATCCCCTTAGGAATCCTGGCTAATGAGGAAGTTTCCAAGGTAGGTAAGATATGTCCTCATTCTAAAGTATCTTGTTCCCTCCACCAAAATCTCTACAAAGCTTTTGAAAACTTTCAATCACTGTTTTGGAGAGGATCAAAATAATGAAGTATTTTGCACAACCTCAAACTCACAGTAGTAACTGCAACCCAAAACTCTGAACTGTGGACCAAGGTGCTGAGACCATGTTCCTCTGCCTTTTAATTTAATGGCAGAGAGAGGGATATTTTTATAATTGCTGATTATGTCTCACAACTTGAAAGGGAACTTTTCCACAGTTATCAAAACAGCAAAGGAGAGGTGGGGAATAATGGAAGAAAGGTGAGACAGTACATATCAGATATGGAAAAGGCACAGGGTGTGAATGGCAGGAGACAGGGACATAGCTAGAAACTTGCTGTATTTATTTCTGCTCAATCTGTAGAATAATAATAATAATAAAAAGGGATCTTGTTAAAATATGTTATTTGCTTTTTTCCCTGGATGATTTTCATTTTTCTTGAAACAACAATCATGCTACCCAACAGAAACTCATCTGTTTGATGATGTAATATGACCTTTCCACAACTTCTTACTCATTAGATCCGTGTTTTTAAAATTAATATATATACGAAGAAAGAAAAATATTCATGGTCCTTGTGTTGAGTTTTATAGACATATAAAAAGAATTACAGCAAGAGAAGTAAAGTCTAGCACATACTGGGTGTCAGGTTTGTGGGGTTGCTGGAAGTGTTGATAGTGTCTGTATCAAGCTCTCAAGTGAAGTGCAGTATTTTCTGTTTCCAGAGGTTATCTATGGAAAAGGGCCTCATGTTCACCATCAGACTTTAGAAAACCTCACATTGTTTTCTAAGCAATTAAAGAGATAATAAGTAAATTTTGTTACACTGTATTACCAACAAAATATACAATATTTGATTAATTGCTTTTGGTTCTTCTTATATAGTTTGTCATGTATGATCAATGCTCTCTAATACATTAAACAAAGACAACAGATTTGAACTAAGAAATTTTATTGATATTGAATGAAGTCCTTTTTAAAAATTTATTTGCTTTATTTTATTATCAAAGAGGGATTAAGATCAGTAGGACTTCTTAAGAAGGTTAAAAATGCAGTTTGAAAAGAAGAAACCACAATAATATTGATTCCCTTGTACAAAATAAAGAGAATACACAAGAGGAAGATTCCAGACATTTTTTGAATGTGGGGTAGTTGTTTGATTTCTTTTTTTCTTCTTGTTGTGGTTGTGCCTGTTCTGTCCTAGATATTTTCAGTCATTTCCTAAATTAATGTGAAGGTTTGAATCATTAAATAAAAGTTGTTATTATTTCATAACTCACTCAGTAAACAGGCTTGTGGTTGTGACAATAGTAAAATTATGTCTAGATACACAATGTGCTGTAGTAGTACAGACAGATTTTTTTTTTTTTTTTACAGCTACCTAAACAGAATTTGGAAGGGGAAAGTGCATATAAATATATTAGTCTAGAAGTGACAGGGACAGCTTTGCAAAACATGTTTAAATCAGAGAAATATACATTCAACCACTGTGAAAATATACACTGCTTATTCCTGAGGTAGACACAAGAATGGTGATCCCAACACAAGCTTCAGAAGTCTTAAGAGCTATAACAACATATTTAAGGGTCTGTTCTTCCAGTAATCAGACAGAATTTTTTTCTAATTATTTCAAAAAGACAGGGATGAGACCCAATATTTCTTGTAACATAATTCTTCTCATATATCTGTAAATCAATGTAGTCCTACTCTAGTGTCTACATATTGATGTCTTTTCATCATAAACATTTTAATTTGCCATTTAACTTCTTCCTGTAAAATCCTTCCTTTAAGAAATTGAACTTGCTTCTAAGGGTTCATAATCAGAGACGGAGAAGAAAGGTTTTGTTACACACAGTGTAGTAGGTGAAAAAAATATGAATACAAAATACACAGAGGTTGAGAAGGCACAGCAAGGAGTAGGGAGAGAGACTTGCTGTACTGTATGTTGCAGCCTTGTTAATGATGACTTAGACTTGATTAGTACTTGGGGACCTCTATATTTCTTGTCTGGATTGGAAAAGAAAAACTGGGTATTTGGAATTGCCTATTGCTCATTATGAAGAAATTAGGCTCAAAAAGGCTCAATCATGAAGAAATCCCACAGATTTCTTTAGACTTTGCATAATTTCTTCCTTAAGGAATACTTGTGCAGCATAATGAAAGACTACGCATGCAAATGATCTATTTGTATGAGTGCTTTTGCTTGTCTAAATTGTATATTGTTTTTAAAAATACAAAAAAAGCCCCATCTAAATTATTATTACTGTTCATGAGTTTGGTGTGATCTAAATCTTACTCAAGAACCACTGTATATAAATCAATTAAACTAGTATTCAGCAAAGTCATAAAAGAGTACACCTCAATATTTTCCTGAAATCTAAGGACTTGGTTTATGTTTTGACAATAGGTATCCAGACTCATAATTTAGAAATATAAAGATTTATCCATCCCATTCTTTCTGCTTGTTCCTCAACAAGCTCCTAGAAAGTAAACAGATCAAATTCCTTTAGAAGCCTAAGTTTTGTATGAAGATTCATTACAGAAAAGATGCAAGATCATACCACCTTTTAAAGCACTGCACTTTGGATCTACATTGCCATGCAGATCAAAACAGTCTCTCAAAATCAAGCAGGCTGGACTTTCAAAGAGGCATTCCCAGAAATGTTTTAAAGTCTCACTGTGGAATATGGGTGTACCCATCATGCCATGTTTGGTCTTCTAATACTCAAGCTCTGTCTGGAAAGTGCACCTTCAGCCTCTTAGAAAAAGATTTATTAAATGGTGACTTGAGTTCCCTGAGAAGAAGTCTGGAGCTGACATTTATTCTGCTCTGAAAAGGAAAAGAAATAAAAAAGAAGAAAGAAAAGGACAGAAAAAGAAATTTCCAAGATGTACTGGTTGCTTCTTGATATATAAGCAGGAAGGAAATTGTACATATTGAAAAAAAAAAATCCCTCATGTTTCTGCTATTTGTTTGTAAGGATAAGAAATAATTTGGCATTACACAATTCCCCCTCAATTGACTGGTTTAAGATGATTTTAGCATCTGCTTTGTAATTTAAGGCAAGTATGGTTGACAGACCATTTTGCAGAGACCTGGAGAATTATTTCCTAGTTAGATAACATCCCAAAGAATACATTTTAGCAAAGTTTTCCTCTGAAGTAATTGCTAAATTGATAAATTGTTCGTGTCAGATTTATATTGCTGTTAAAGACAGATTTCGGAATCTTTGATGCTGTGGAACTCCTTGCTACAACTTCAGAGTCTCAGTGATTTCCAGCCCAACCCCTTCAAAGCAGGAACTCTTAAGATGTGCAGACATATTAAAGAGTAACAGAATATAGAGCTGATTAAACATATATTTAATCATATATTAAATATGTATTATTTAATATATTATTAAATATATATTTATGTAAAATATATTTTCATAATATATATGTATATGTGTAATTAAATAATCTTTTATGTAAATATGTAACCATATGTAAAATATATGTATTTTATATATTTACTCAAACTGCATAGATACATGGTATATATTTTAAAGTGGCAATCTATGTGAAAAAAACCTTATACTTAAGAATACAATTGTTACCTACTAAACCTAGTGAAGTTATGAAACTTCACAAGAAGCCTCATCATTGCATTTCTCACTGTTTGCTCTCTCTGACAGCACTTTATGTTAATAATGGACAGGCACTTAAGTTCAAAATACCATTTTTTAAATGGAGAAATTTTTCATATTCAGCGTCATGCTCACAGTTTTATATTTACTCAGAGTCATGCATTTGCAAATACAGAATCAAGGTACAGGGTGTGTGTTTGGTTTGAATAGAGGAATGGTTTTAGCAGCTTGAAGCTATTTTGTTTAGATTTTACTCCAGTTCCTAGAGGTTGTCATTTGAGGTTTTGTTGAAGAAGCAATAACTAAATCACTGAGTATGGGGAGATCAGAATTGAAAAATAGCTCAGCACAATCCAGCCACAATTTTGAGAACACAAGTCACCAAGTGCTTGGGAAACTTCTAAATATAAACCATTCCTCAGAGGAATGGGTGAGTCCTGGTTCTCACAAAATCAGTGCTTCCACATACACTGGAGCCCAGATTTAATTCAGTAGCCTTTGAGAGCTCACAGTGATGTTATATGACCATATGGACTCTGAAACAAATCTGTTCCTAATGAAACCATTTGGCATAAATGAAGAGATAAGAAAATAAAGTGATATCTCATATTGGTTCAAAAGGTTGTTGTTCTCCCTTTTTCCACATTAAGAAAAGGAAAAATGAAGAACAGTGCGTAGGATGACAAACCTTCCCCCACACCAGTGAGAAACACAATATGCAAGAGAAAAGTAACAGAAGGTGAAAGGGATTGATTAAGTGAGAAATAAGAACACATACATTCTTTCAGTTCTACAAAAACACAGGGTTTTGCAAAAATGGTGTCTCTTACCCAGAAGCATCAATTTCTGGAAGTAACAGAGGCAATTTCTGAACTTAGTTTTATACTTTATTCTTTATTTATTGAAATAACTTTTTTATTTTAGTTCTTTCTAGCCTTCAACTCAGAACTAATATTCCCACTTCCACAAGAAAACAAATTAAAAACAAAGAAAGAAAACAAAAATAAACAAATAAAACCAAAGAAATCATCTTCAGCCGACCAGCCACACCAATCTCCCCCTCAAAAAGAATACGAACACCAACAAAAAACCCCAAAGAAAGAAACCTAACCAAAATAACAACAACAAAAAACCACAAAAAATCAAACACCCTCCAAGAAACAACTAAAAAAAATTTAAAAAAAAAAAAAAAAGAAAAAAAGAAAAATTGGAGAAGTAACAGTGGCTTCTTCCTAGGCTCTCTGATTTGATAGCCAATGAAACTGCCTGAGAATACAGAGTGTTTCTTGTGCAATCTCAGCATTTTCTTCAAATCATCCCACTGCTTCACAGTAAGAATAAGTCACTTTGTTTCCTGGCAGCACTGGTAACTTCACATCTGTGAATTTAAAGCAGTCTGATCTTGGCCTGTGTTTGCAGAGAGGCTGAAACAATATCTTTGAGAGATATGAGCTGTACTTGTCATCTGCCACAAGACTCAGTGAATGGTGCAATTATTCAGCTGATTAATTTGGCTTTTTTCCCCCATGTTTTAAAAATAATTCAACATTTTTGCCGTGCTGCCCACTATTTTGCATGTCACTAGGCATCAAAATTTTGTATCAATGTACTGCCTTTGCAAGCCATTTCTCTTTTCTTCCTCTTTCTGAATCTAGTGAATTTACCTTTCAGAGCTGAGCAACCTGGAACCTGTGCTGGAACCACTGCAGAATAACCCATCTGGCAGGGGAAACTGGAACTTGAATATATGGTCAGCTAGGAAGATGATTTCCTTGCAGTTGAATACAAGTGTTCCTCCAGTAAATATTATGGTGAGAAAGAGAATTCTGTTTGGTCTCATCTAGGAACAAAAAAAATCACCCTCAAATCTAATTCTCATTACTGATCAGGCTATCTAAAAGTTTTCAGCTGTAAGTAGCAATCTTGTCTGCCTTACAGAGGAATAGAAAACAAGCTGAAGCAGCACAAGATTGGTAGTCATTCCAAAATTAGTGGTTCTGGAAACTGAAGGAGCTTACGGCGCTAAATGCGGATACTGTTGGCTGCACAATTTGATTTTGTTCCAGCACAGCGTAGTCAGGGCACGCAGGCATGGCAGTGCAAATGTTGAGAGTACAGTAAACTTTATCTGGATTCAAAATTATCATATCACTGAAAGCAGTTTTCCTGTTAGGCACACCATTGATCTGTCAAGCCACTGGCAGAGAGACTGCAGTAAGACACAGGCTGACATCTGTATTCCCCTGAGAGCAGCAAGGAAAAGGTCCCCTGGGAGAATTTACAACATATTAAAAGACCTCAGTTCATAATATGAGCATGAGAAGCTTCCATTAAAGGCTGAAAAAGCCATAAAATTGGGAATTTTCAAAGGAATCTGGTGGGAAAGACACTGTTCAAGTGACTGTTCTTCCATTGTAAAAATAGCTACGGATTGTTAAAGAAGTAATGGTTAATCTCAAGAAAGCACATGCTTCAAAATGTAAGTTATTTACTGATTGTCTTAAAAAATAACAGTCTGAGAAGAAAGCTTGTCTAAAAGCTTGCTGGAAAAGATACTTTCAAAGCTTGTTGGAAAAGATACTTTCAAAGCTTGTTGGAAAAGATACTTTCAAGGAAGTGATTCCTGGAATTGAGTCAAAATTGGAGAATAAAACAACCACAGTTGAAAAAGAGCACAGAAAAAAAAAAAAAAAACAAACAAAAAATGAAAAAAACAAAAAACAAACAACAAACAACAACAACAACAACAACAACAACAAAAAAGCACCCCAAAACAAAAAACTACAAAAGCAAACAAATTATAGAATTCCATTTTTAGACTTGAGGTTTTTGTGCACACATGATAGAGACATATTTTTTTCCTACATCTTGAATCCCAGTATGATGTTCATGTAATTGTTGATATGAATGAATCCATATTGTTTTGAGCTTCCAGGAATAATACATGTTTATGGTGGTCATCGCATCATTCATTTTTGCTTTAAAGATTTACATTTATATGAATATTTTTAATGGTATTTTTAACTTTTTTTTTTACTTAAATTGTGTGGTACAACACAGAATTTGACAGGCTGACTACAGGTAACAGGAAATCCCAGAGTAGATTTTTTATTCATTAGAAATTACTTTATCACTCACTTTGAGTAAAAATTTGGTCCTTTGTGTCAGAGTGCTTTAAAAAGTAGAGTGCCTTAGTTGTGTTTCTACAGATGGCTGATCTAGCTCTCATAAGTATACACACCAGGATGGCTGCTTCCATATACACTAACAATAAACTATATATATATATATATTTGGAACAAATCTAACTAGTAGCTACAAGGTACAATTCAGGTCAGCAAAATCCCCTATGTTTAGATGAGAGAGATGAAGGAGAAAATTAGATTTCAACAGACATTTTAAGAAATAGATGCCTAAGACTGCCAGAAGAGGGGTCTGTAAATAGAAGGTACTTCCAGTCAAAAAGAGGTAAAAACCAGAACATGTGGGAACTTGCAGACAGAGAGCTCTAATTAGATCTCAGCACACATCAGCAGTTCTTAGAACTTTGCTGAGACATGGGGAAGTACTTTGAAGGTCCTTTTTGTAAATACCCATGTCATGTAGGGTATAAAAAAATGCATCATGAATACTATATCTTTGTTATTAATACATTATTAAAAATCTTTTCTTTACAGAAATGATTGAATTTCATAGCATTTATGGCTGCATGCTTTTGAAAGAAAAGAAATTAGGAAGAGATTTTAAGAAATCTGGACTTTACAAAGGTTATGCATACCAATAAAAATATTATTACTTTAAGTTCAGTAATTTTCCATATTGAATAGACTATTCTTCAAAGAGCCTTGAGACTGTTACTATAAAACAAGAAGTAAAAGGATATCAAGATAAAGCATTACTGAAAGTTAATTTTACCATCTCTAGGGAGAGAAATTAAAATTTTTAAAATTAGAAGTCATCCTTATTCTTCCAGTATTATCTCTTTCTCTCTGATGAGTGTCCTGGAAAATCTCTTGGTCCTTTGAAAATATTAAGAACATTTCTGCTTTCTATGAGAAGCAGGATTGTAAAACATGCCAGCTAATCTAGCCAACTGAGAAATAGGTTTCTGCAAGGTCCTTTTGTGGGTTTAATCCCACTTTTAGATAAAATCAAAATGAAATGCCTATTGCATTAATCTTATACCCTTGCTAATATCAAATGGGGTTAGCTAAGTAATTCAACAATCCTGCATGAGCTCAAAGGATTAATAAGGTACCATGACTTATTTTGAAGTGTTGCCAAATCTCCATCTCCTCTTTTTTTTTTTTTTTTGTGTCAGACTGATTACATTAATAATAACACTACAGTTTGAGTCTAATCTCCAAAATCCTGAACTTTACAAGGCAAACAGTTTGCTGATCCATCAGCATTTATTAATCACACCAATTAAGTTGAGGCCAAATACCATGATTACAGTGTGTAGTGGTTTTACCATGAGGGAGAAAATGAATTTTTGTAACCCTTAGAAGAACAAGAGTCTCTTTTGAAAGAGCACCTATGCCTGGAGGCATCTGGTTGGAAACAGCAGATTTCTAAATCTTATACTAGAAACTAAACCAAATAAGAAACCACTAGAATTATCTTATACTAGAAACCAAAGAAGGTTTAAGATGATTGTAAATTTGTATGATTTTTTTCCTCCTCTGTTGTAGCATAATCAGTATATAATAATTGCTCAAAATTTTAAAATTTATCACAACACTCCTTTGAGAAAAATCAGGTGAAGTTATGAGATGGGGCATTAGAATGCAAAAGAATTGGAAAAATAAGAGATTTACTATTTATGTGCCAATCCGATTTTCTGTCTATATACCTTCTAATCCACAGCCCAATATCCTGTTGTCTGCTTAAATTTTTTTTCAAGACCAGTTGAACTCAAAGGGGAATTTAAGTCTCCAGTACAAAGTATAAATAGCAAACTAAGAAAATGCTATGAGCTGTAATGTAGCTATCACCTGGAGGTCTGTCCAGTTTGGAAAAGTGTTTCTGGGCACTGCTTTTATGGAATGTTCTTCCTTATAAGGACAGATTGTAATGACATCAGGCTCAAGACAGCATAAAATAGGATTTTCTCTGGTGTCAACCTTAGAAAACTTCAGGTTTTTCTAATAAAACATGTACAGTTTCAATCCTGACTTATGAGATTAATATTTTAAGCTTGAATAGATCAGAGAAAGGGAAAAAAGAAATATGCATAATAATTAAGGACAGGGTTTTGTATGTTGGGAAATGGTCTTCTAACTAAGACTTCAGATGCTTAAAAAGAGTCTTTTGCAAATCTTTGCTATGATTAGAACAGGTCACAACATAGAACCTGGGTACTTAAATTTTTATTCAATAGATTCTGCTTAAGCAGAAACTTACCTTTACAGACTATAAAAGGCGTTGGTACCTGAAGTTGAGGAAGTTAATTTCCAGATAAATTTGATAATAGAAATAAAGACAGAAATACTACTCTTATAGTTTATTCTCATCATGCTACTCCACTTTCTTAGACAATGCTAATAATGTGCAAATTATAAGCATGAATAATTTGGTTAAGAAAAATGTTGCAAAGATTACAACGTAAGTGCAAAACTCTTTATAACATTTGCAGCTGCATAAGATGAAACCTTAAGGAAAAGTGACATACAAATAGGTAAATGGTTGATCAATACACACTGAAAAATTAAAATAAACCAAATAATAAAATCAGAAATGTGATGTGAATATAGTAGAATAGGAAACAAAGGACAGTATTCTGCAGCTCAAAATTTAAATGAAAATTGTGTCTTTTCGTTTAATTTTGCTAATATTTAAAAAATAAGATATTGACAACAATTTACTGCTGAAGTTATAATCTATATAGAATTGTGAGAAGATAATTCTGACTTTATTTTTTTTGCCATTATTTCAATACATATTTTTTGTGCATTTCTTTAATGTTGACTCATATTTCAAATGTGTTATCCCAAATGAACTTGTAAATAACTCATTTACATCTCTGCCTTTGCTTACAAAGAGCTCTCCTGAGGCCTCTCCATGAACTGTGTCTTTTCTTTTTTTGTACTGTGTTTGTTCCCTGGTTTTGTTAGGTGCTGAAAATTCATTACCTTCTGATGTCTCGTCAGACATCCTTGCTAATGAACCAGAATGTTTATGGGCAGTTCACCTCCTGCAGCTCTAAAACATGTTTTCTACTATTCACTGGATGGTTTAACTAAGTGACGAAGCAATAGCTTTGATTTACCTTTAGATACTGAAGAACAGAAGTGCCTAACAA
Source organism: Pycnonotus jocosus (assembly GCA_013400435.1). Classification (NCBI taxonomy): domain Eukaryota; kingdom Metazoa; phylum Chordata; class Aves; order Passeriformes; family Pycnonotidae; genus Pycnonotus; species Pycnonotus jocosus. Next base: position 21,152 of record VWYP01011756.1, read on the forward strand.
GAACTTTTGGGAGAAGCTTTCCTGCAGTTTCATAGATGTTGTTTTTCTAATAATGAAAAACTCATTTAATTAAGAGACACAACTGGGTTATAATTGTGTTTGCAGGTATTTAATTGTTACTTTCCTTATATTGTAGATTCTTGAACGTTTATACAGCTTCCTAATTAAAATTTATGCAGGCATCAATGAACATGAAGTATGGGTGTTAGTTATTCAGCTTGTTAGTAAAACTCCTGTAATAATACCCTATTTGAAAATGAAAATATAATCTGTTTATATATAATACATGTGGAAGAGTACCTCAGGCTCCCAGGTTGCATTGTTCAATAAGGGACTTAGTGGCCCTCTAGTGCAAATACAGAGATTGTTCCAAGTCATGTGAAATGGAAGGTTATTTGAAAGCACAGGGTCAAATTGATATTGAGGTAATAATAACCAGAATTTATTATCATAAAATGATATCTTATCTGATAAGAACAGAAACAATTTTCTGTCTTTACACTCCTTGTGCCTAAAAAACTGGAGCTGTAATGTGGTTGTGTGTAATAAAAGGAGCAATAAACACTTATGGCTGAACTTCTGAGAAGATTATTCCAGACTCTGGAAACAGTTACAGAAGTGTACAGAATAAGCATTTTATAATTTCTATATTATAGATACAGAATTCATACTTAGATTTCCAAAAATATAAAAAAAAAAAACAAAAACCCAACCAAAAAACAAACGGTATTAGTACCTAAAATAGCCATGAGTTAGGTATGAAAGGACAGATTAAAGTTACTAAGGTAAAAAATGCAGTTATTAAAATATTTATATAGGTTCTTCTCTGCCAAAAGAGCTTCAAAAGAAATAAATTAAAAATTGAGTTCAAAAGGCCTGTGAAGAAAACTCTATATGTTAAGCACTGCAAAAAACTATCATTCCACCAGCACTTGCTGAAACAAACCCTTTTCTGTTTGCCCTCATTCTGCTTTGGCCCTAACTACTTTTGCCATACCAATGCAAATGAGGAACCTTTTTTAGCTCATGTCCTTTAACATTTTCTTCAGATGCAGCTGAAAATTAGTGCATCCTTTATGCTGCAAGATATTCAGAGGATTCAAAATATTTGTGACTAGCTCTATAAGTAATTTCATTCTATTTATCACCTAGAAGTAGTTTCTTCTTTGCCTTATGGTGCCTGTTACAGTTTGTTTATTCACCAGTAACAGGCCAAATACTTATACTGTTGTTTAATGTTCTTTTCTGGCATTCTGAATAAAAGCCCTTCCTTTCTTGCTCTACTATTTCCTCTTCCTCAGGAATGCAGGCCTGCATTGAAGAAAAATATTGAAAATTTGACAATTTTGACTGTGAAAGTCCATATTCAATGTTTTGTCTTTTATGCCAGGCTAAATTTATGTTGCTATGGATCTTCTCTCCCTGGGGACATTTTACTGCTGCTGCAAAGTGAATATTAAAATTTGACTCATGATATTTCTTCATCAGCCCATGAATAAAGTTAATCTTTGTTTCCATTTTCTCTCAGATCTCTTAGCAGACCTCTTCCCCACTAATTGAAAAAAAAAAAAGAAGTTTCCATATTCTTCTTTATATTTTCATATTTTCACTGTGTGAAAAATGCATTTTCATTTTTTTAATTAATGCCAATCAGCTGATGCATTTTATAATGAGACCTATTTAATGTGAAATCTTTTAGGGAAATATTAGACTCCAGACTATTTTCTAAGTGAGTGCTTTAGCTTCCAGGTAACAAAGGACAGATTTCATTTCTTTGTTTAGTTTAGTCTAGATGACAAGAATAAGGAATATATTTAAAATAGCTATCCCAAAATATTCTTATAGCCAGTGGAGAGGTATTAACTCTACTGGTGTGGAAGGTCTCATGGTAATGAAGATGTGTAAAACAGAACCAATGAATCACACACTGAAAATAAATGTTTATGACATTATGTCTAACGTCCTCACTTGCGCTCTCCCTCTTTCTCTTCTCACACCACAGCTTTAATCTTCTGTTCTTATTCTCAAATATATATTGACTGTTTGCTTGAAATACTGAAAACCCACAAATCTAATCCAATTTACTAGTCAATCTGGAGCTCATCCAGAACCCATAACCTGAAAACTAGGACATTAGTTATTAGACAATGTGCAAAAGTGTTTGCAATATGCATGGATGAGGACAGAAGTGATTCTGGATATTTCTTGGGTAGTACTGGACACTCGTATCATACCTGAGTGCTGATGCCATCTGCAGCCTGTCATGGTGGCAATGAACAGAGCTGTACTTTCCAAGGCATAGCAGTCAGCATTTAAATGTCCTCACCACTGAGTCTCAAATCTTACAAGGGACCACCAACAAGTGCTGCCACTGACTCCAGAAGGAAAGTGGAAAATCTACTTAAACAGCATATGGAACAGTTTGATTTACTTGGAAAATGTTTGATGAACACTTGCCCTTCATGCAGATATACTGATGTGGAGGAGTCACATATGAGCAGGATCCCAATCTTATCATAACTTACAGATGTGTGCAGGTGCTCACAGAAGTGTACAGTCTTAGTACTTAGGCGCTTTTTTTTTTTTTTTAAATATTGAAAACCCTTGTTTTATGAAATTCCTCTTTATTAAGGGACTTTTTGAACTGCATCCTCCTGCCCAAATGCAGAAATCTTACCAGGAAGTGAGGACTGAATGGCATTTTGACAGTGTAGGATCAACTAGTGTATAACTAATAATAACCAGGTAGGTGGTATTCATGGCAAGTTTTCAAAATGAAATCACAATTAAATCGTAGCTTCATCTGTTAAAAACTTTTAGGGTTTTTCCCCTCTCTGGTCATGCAGTCTGCTCATACATCTAATTTTCATCTGTGAATATTATCATAGGTGAGTGATCAAATAGCAGAACTCTCCATTAAAGATTTTGAAACTTTCAGGATTTTGGAAATCTGTAAGTACTTTAAATCTGTAGGTAAATAAAAAGTACAAAACTTGATCTGTTATGAAGTTCAACCACCATGGTACATCTGTAAATCTGATGAAAAGTATACTCCTGTTTCACTCCCTCTAGTAGTTTTATAATTGAGTCTGAATAGAGGTGGCTGAATATACAGTTGCTCTGAGGTCAAGAGAATACAGGGATGATAGTTCATATAAATTATATGCATTACACTACTACATTGCAAGGATCAGTGCATTCTTAGGAAATTCTCATTGCTTAACTTTTGCACTTTCTCTGCAGATATTGCATTGACACTGATATATAGGACTATGGTTAGAGCTGGTATCCCCCTAATATGATCAGTCTGATGACTTTTATTTCATTTTGACAGCTGTTATACAACACATGGTTAGTGAACCTGATCTTCATTATTTCCTCTCTCATTTTCCTTTGTGCTCCCCTTTTAACTCCAGAGGGCTGATTGTTCCATTCGTTTCAAGGCACCACATAGTGAAAAGAGCAGGGAACATCACACACAGCACAGTAAACGGCATCAAATATGTGAACCTAATATGCTGAAAATTCAGCTTCTATATTTTGTAGAAAACTATCTAAGCTCTGAAAGAATTTTTATACTGTGCAAATATTTCAACGACAGGAAAGATAAAGGTGTCACACATTAAGTCCTGGTACTACACGCCTTTAATGTCCTGAACTGCCATTGAAACTGAGAGGATTTCTGTGAACTAGAAAGGGGAGGGGTGGTTAAGCCTCTTAGTATCCTTGGTATGTGAATATGTAAAAGTGGCATATACATATATTTAAAGAAATAAAATACTTTGAATGTAATATTGGTAATAAACATATATTTAGAACTTAAAGTCCACCAGTGACCAGCCAACTGAAAACCTTTCTACTACTCTATTATTCCCTTCCCCTCTTTTTTTCCTCCCTTTCTTCTTTCTTTCTGTCATGTTTAGTCATATAATAGAAAAGAGCAGCTATACAAAAGCAAAAAGATTTCCATTAAAAGAGAAGGACAGAGAATCAGACATCCTTCTACACTGGAAAAAAATATCCCCACTATGCTAATTTTTCTATACAGTTTAAATACAATCCAAAGGCATTGCTCAGGCAGATCTAAATCTCTTGACAATAATAACAGTGATTCTTCAACAATATCAATAGGTAATCACTTTTTATGTTTATCCCCCATTTATGTAGTAGATTAACACAGTTCCAGAAGGATGAGATGTTTAATAGCAAGACTATAAATTACATGACAGAGAAGAAAGTGTCAAGGACAATCAGTTCTCATTGTTCAAAGTAACATTCTTTGACCATTTAGCTCTGTGACTGAATAACTCTGTTTATTTTGTAGAAATGAATGGCTAGATGAGTAGGGTGGATTTTAGGCTATAAATTCCTCCAAAGGATATATAGTTGGGATTTTCTGATCATTAGTTACTACACTGTAGTTAAAAATTTGAATATTTAAGACACTTTGAGGTGAACAATCCTGATTAACTCATGCATGATCAGCACTGATGCCAGTGAAGGCAATAGATCTATTCTTTAATGTATTTCTTTATAAAATCATTTGGTTTATGACTATTACATTACATTAGTACTCATAAACTAGATTAACTTATGTTGAGGCAATCCAACTTTCATAGCATAGAAAAATATAACTCTTAATTTGTGTTTTTCTTGGAATCCCATATTACAATATTTTACTAGATTGTGACATTATAATTAACTTTATTTTTACATCTCTCCTAATTAAAAATAAAAGCCAATTTTTTTTCCCATTTAGGTGCATTTAAAGGTAAAGTTCAAAAAATTAATAAAAGCACATCCTGTAAACTTTGCTGGGCATCCTTCCCTATATCTTCTCTATCTTTGGTAGCCAGAGGTGCATTAATATTGGAGGGGTCAAGTGGTTTTGTTAGAACTACAAGTATCCATGCAATGGACACACCAATTGCATGACCTGTATTTAATTATTTTTCACATTTTGCAAAAATAAGAGCCAATCCACGCTAAGACACTCAGCAGTTATATGTGTCCCTGTGCCAATTACGTATGCCTGTGTCCACTTCCCTAGCATGGCTGCCCCGAGCTGGCCTGTGTTTTATGCACCCTGACATTCCCTCAGGCCACCAGCTCCTTGCATGCTCAGATTTTTGTGCCATCCTTATCCACAAACTATCCCATTGAGTGGACTTGCCTGGCTTGTCTAAGCTGTGTTTCAGTGTCAGGCACCTGTGTGATGTACACCTCAATAAATGCATTGAGCTGCGGAACAAGAGACACGTGGAGACAATGCAGATGAGGAAAAATATTAATGAGGGGGGTGCTTGGCTCAGATCATCCTTTCTGCAGAGGCTGAAGCTCAGTACACAGTGATGGGGAGAGCTCACAGAATCTTGATACTCTCTTTAGGCTTTGCTGGGGTTGGCATATATACCATCCTTTCTGGACAGTTGCCTGTTCATTCACACAAAAATATTGACCCTGTCCTGCCAGTTCTGAAAGAAAACAATCTCAACTTGCTGCTTCAATCACAGTGTCTTTTAGACAGCTTTCCATGTATGAGGATAGTATGAATGCAATAATATGGGATAGTATGAATACTAAAGATCTATTTTAGTCCTAAATCTTTTTTATACTGTTTTTACAAAGCCAGAAATATTCCATTCAGACAAAGGAAAAATGAGAAGCAGAAATTAGAGGTATATGGTTTTAGGTACTTTCTAGGACCACAATAATTCTAAGAAATGACTGCGAGTGTACATGAGCCTGCAGTCCTTCTGCCACGAGCACAGAAGAGAGATGACCAGGTTGGCTCTTCCCAGGCAGCAAGGGCCCTGGCAATGACACAGCCATTTTCTATTGCAGCACTTACACATTTCTGTGCTTGGTGACTTGTACCACATCAGTGCAAAGTAAGAATCACAGAAAAGAAAAATAGGTCTGGAAAGACCTTCTGTAGGCAGATCAATTTTCCTTCTTTCAGTCTTTATGGATATTTCTGAAGAATCTAGTGATTCTTCAGTCCACAACCTCCTGAGACAACCTGTTTCATCCTGTCACTTGCTCTACCTTCATAAACATTTATTAGTCTGAATCTTTCTTTCTGCAGTTTCACCCAGCTCCTTTTCACCTACCATTTGTACCTAAGAAATTTAATCATACTTTTTCTTCATCCTTCATTCTTCATTTGGAATTCTAATCTCATCTCCCGCCTGCCTGACATGCTTCTCTTCATGTTGTTTGAAAATTTAAGAGATCTACTTTTTGTGGTATTATCCAAATTAGTAGAGTGATGCCTAGGGAGGCTACCTGGAACAGAGGCTAGACAAAGTTAAAGGAATAAAGTAGGTATTTATTAAAAGGCCTTCCAAGGACACACCTTGGGCAGTATAAGAGCCTGGCTGGGGCTGTGTCCAAGATGAACCCAAGACAGAAGCAGGATGGATGACAAGTTTTCACACTTTTATAAGTTTTGGTCCATTTACATATTGGGGTCAATTGTGTAAGTACAGCTTTAGATTATGAAGTTCATCCTCCCAGATTGCTCTCCTCAATTTGCTGTTGTTTGTACTTCTTGAGGCTAAAGCTGTAGCTGTGTCCTTGGTTCTCAAGCAGGAAAAGGATTGTTTTGTCTACCTACCCTGTGAAGAGAACTTGCTAACACTTTATATGAAGTTCAGAATAACACACTAAGGCAGTACAGAATCTGGAAAACATGAAAGCTAAAACTTAAGGCATCAAGCGCATATAAATAGATTATTGAAGTCTAAACGTCTCTTGTAAGTAATGGTTTGAATGAACTGTGCCTTGAGGTCTGGAGAAGAGGGTGTATTGGGGAGCTCAGTGTGTGAGATTACATACAGGACAGAAAAAACAGAAGTCATGCCCTTCTGGGCTTCTGTTTCTATTTGGCAAACATGGAGCTCTTATCTCATTTATTTCTTGATTATTGCATACATATGAAGAAACCCCATACACATTCTAGCTCAAGTATGGTCCTTCCCATATAACATCTACTTGCAAGCATTGCATGTACTCGTTAGATTATTTATCAGAGTTCTGTGAGTATAGGCCAAAGCATGCTGGGGAAAAACTGCCAGGATCTAGGATCTGTCAGAGCAATTCTCAGAGCCAAATGACAGCCTTAGTTTACTGACTTGTCAACAACCTTGGAGTCAGATGTTGTTCCAGAGTGTGTCAGACATTGTTTCTTGAAATTCTATCTCTTTCTGCTGTAAAGTTGATGTCTACACAATTCAAAATCTGCCATGGTTTACCTGTGAACTATGAGCCATTTTCCTCATGGAAATCTTATTCACTGTGAAATGGTTAAATGTGATATGACATGATGTGATGTCCACAAAAGTTAAATCAGATCCCAAGCCTGCAATCTTGTTTTAAGAAGTCTAGAATTCCAGATAAACTTCTTATTTATATACAGACTTGCACATAAAACTTCTTGTATGGGTGATAGGTTATGCTGTGGCTTTGTATTGATGCTTAGAAATTTTGCCAGAAAAGTTTTTCACTGAAGCGTTTTGCCCCTGATGAATTGCTCATGGCATTCTTCAGCACTTCATATAATTATGTTTTCTTTTCCAATCCAGTTATATTACATAAGAGGTATCCTAGAAGTATTTTCTACCTTTTGCTGCCACCGGATATATCTAATAAGCCAGAACCCCCACTGCTGTGTGTGGCACATTGGTGTTAAAGAGAAAGGAAGGAATTACAATATCTATCGAAATATCATTGCAAGCCTTTGGGCCAGTCAAGTCAGTGCCAACCCAACAACTTCCATCCTGCCTTGTAGGAATGAAGTCAGCTTCAATTCCCTGAACTTTTCATACCAGTAGAGCCTGTGCCTACATCCCAGTGTTTTGAATATATATATTCAGACTTGTAGGAAGGGAAACTGAGAAATATTTGATATTTGAATGCAGTTTTGATATGAAATCAACATGAGTCATGCGTATCAGAGACATAGCATATGCAAAATAATAATTATCTCATTTAAACTGGCATATACAAAAACAAGAACTGTCATCCCTCCAATATATTATGAAAATACTTTCTACTATCTCCATCTGAGCTAGTAGATCTAGCAGTGTTTTTCAAAAAACTTGTTTGATTTTTTTTAATTTTAATGATTCAGATTGGTAGTGTAGATAGTGTTTTTCCTTCATACTAAGTTAAAATACACACTGCCCCTTCAATTTTTTTTTTTTTTTTGGGGGGGGGGGGGGGGNNNTTTAAATTGTTTTTTTCCTTCATAATAAGTTAAAATACCCCCTGCCCCTTTAATTTTTTTTTTTTTTTTGGGGGGGGGAGGGAGGAGGATACATAAAGCACATCTCAATTTTAATGACAAGTATTATCTATTTTTTTCTTACTTTTTCCCTCCCCAAAATTTGACTTTCACCAGAAGGAAAGCCAGAATATACCCCTGTAATTAAATAAGCTCGCTGAAATTCTTTTGAGAAAACAAAAACAAAAAAAAAA
>VWYP01011758.1:0-11213 GCA_013400435.1 Pycnonotus jocosus
CTTCTTTGCCTCAGTCTGTAATACCAAGACCAGTTGTCAAAGTACTCAGCCCTCAGAGCTGGAAGACAGGGATGGAAACCATAATGAAGACCCCATAATCCAGGAGAGAATGGTCAGTGACCTTCTACACCACTCTAAACCCACACAAGGCCCTGGGGCTGAAAAGGATTCATCCAAGAGTACTGAGGGAGGTGGTAGAAGTGCTCATTAAGCCACTTTCCATCATTTACCAGCAGTCCTGGTCAACTGAGGAGGTCTCAGGTGACTGGAAATTGGCAAATGTGACAGTCATCTATAACAAGGGTTAAATGGAGGATCCAGGGAGATACAGGCCTGCCAGCCTGACCTCAGTACCTGGGAAAGTTGTGGAGCAGATCATCTTGAGTGCGATCACATGGGCATCAGGCCCAGCCAGCAGGGGTTTAGGAAAGGCAGGTCCTGCTTGACCAACCTGATCTACTTTTATGACCATGCAACCCACCTAGTGGTGAGGGAAAGGCTATGTGTGTGACTACCTGCACTTCGATAAAGCCTTTGATGCTGTCTCCCACAGCATTCTCCTGGAAAACCTGGCAGCCCATGGCTTCGAAAGGTGCGCTCTTCAGTGGACTAGGAACTGTCTGGATGGCTGAGCCCAGAGAGTGGTGGGGAATGGAGTCATATCCAGTGCTGCCCTGATTTTCTAGCCTTATGATGTTTTTGCATTCTTTAGTGGAGTTCTCACAGATTTTCATGTAAACAATGTATATTTTTGGAACTACCCTCTATTGTTTACATTTTTCTCCTTGAGGAGGAGACAAATTGATGAACTGTGATTTTNAGGCTCTGCAGAGGGATTTGGAAAGGCTGGAGCAATGGGACAAGGCCAATTGTATGAGGTTCAACAAGGCCAAGTGCCAGGTCCTGTCCTTAGGTCACAACAACCCCATGCAGCTCCAGGCTGGAACAGAGTGGCTGGAAAGATGCCCACAAGGAAAAGGACCTGGGGGTGCTGAACAACAGCAGCTGAATATGACCCAACGTGTGCCCAGGTGGGCAAGAAGGCCAATGGCATCCTGGCTTGGATCAGAAATGGTGTGACTAGCAAGACCAGGGCAGTGATTGTCTCTCTATACTTGGCACTGGTGAGGCCATACTTTGAGTGCTGTGTCCAGTTCTGGGCCTCTCACTGCAAGAAAGACATTGAGGTGCTGGAGTGAGTCCAGTGAAGGGCAATGGAGCTGGTTCTGGAGCACAAGAAGTGGCTGATGGAGCTGAGGGTGTTTGGCCTGGAGAAAAGGAGGCTCAGGAGGGACCTTCTTACTCTCTACAACTCCCTGAAAGGAGGATGGAGCCAGGTGGGAGTCAGGCTCTTCTCTCAGGTAGCCAGTGATAGGACAAGAATAAACGGCCTCAAGTTGTGCCGGGGAGGTTTAGACTGGATATTTGGGAAAAATTATTCATAGGAAGTGTTATCAAGCATTGGAACAGGCTGCCCAGGGAAGCAGTAGAAACGGCACTGCAAGTTTTCAAAAACATGTAGATGTGGTGCTTAGAGACATGGTTTAGTGGTGAATCTGGCAGTTTTAGGTTAATGTTTGGACTCCATGATATTTAAGGTCTTTTCCCATCTTAATGACTCTATGATTCTATTAAACATCACTAGCAGTCACCACCTAAAATAGGCTTACATTATGAATAGCAAAAGCACTTCGGTACAAGACTGCCAAGCATGGACAGAGCTACAAGTATGAATTTATAGAATGCATAATTCTCATCTTATATTTAACACAGGTCATGTAAGAAGAAAAAAAATACTGCACTAAATACTTAAAAATATAAGTTATGAACATAACAGAGCAAAACTTGATTACTTAAAGGACCTTCCTGTTAAGTAACTTATTAAAAGAAAGACCAATACCTACAGTCACTTATAGTTTCTGCATTACTGTTTGCAGCATGACATATTCAAAACAATGCTAATCTTTCAGTTGTCATGAGCAGTAAGAAGAAACAGGCTTTTGCCTGAGTAGGACCAAAAGATACCTCAAACTTATCCAGGCACACATGGCACTTAATTTCAGAATTATAACTGCTTCACAAAACCGCATTAGTCCACTAAATTATTTAATCATAGACTGTGTCAGTTTTTATACTACTCACAATCAGATAAAACCTTACTAGTAACAGAGTTCAATTAGGAATAGATCCTACATGTTAGTTAATGCACAACACAAAACACCCTTCTTATCCAGAAGCTTTTACCTAATGTTTTAAAGCTAATTATTATAATACTTGCTTGTGTTTTAGGTCAGCTAAGAAAAATTTTCCTTGCTTTTATCAATTTCAGCCTACATGTTCCAGCATCTGGTGCTGCTGAAAAATTATAAGTAAATGGTAAGTCAGTCTTTGGTTGTAGAAAGTGAGACAATCTCTGAAACTGCCTAGATCAAGTACCACCAACAGTTTTGGAGACCAAGGTATAATTTGTCCAAGGTATGACCTTACACAGGAATTCAGTGAAACCTACTAAATAAATGGCAAATTGAAAGTTAAATCCAAAAAAATATAGTTAAAGCAAAGCTTAACCAACAGACTGTAAGAAATCATTCTTTTAAAATATCATATTGTATGCCATTTCACCAAAAAACCAGTGTATTGCAATTCACTAGGGGTTTTTTGTTCGTTTTTTAAAGTTAACTCTTGGAAAAAATATGTTATCCAATTGTCAGGATTTCTGCCATATAGTGACTGATATCTCTGGACCAGTAGGTGGGAAAAGGCATTTCTTTACAATTTGATATAATTCATCCAATTTCAAGAGTCATAAGGCACAAGATGTGTATGATACCTGACTAGACATATAAAGGGTACAGAATGCTCTCTGCTGGTAGGTGCTGGAAACTTTGCAAGTTGCAAGGCTCTGGATTGTTTTCTTTTATAACACCACTACCTTTTACACCATCCTACCATGTTTTAATCACTTGCTCTTCAAGCTAGGAACTTCAAAAGCTAAGAAGATATACTGCACAGGTAACTTGAAGTACAGAGAACAGTTATGTAGAGTGCTGTTAATATTAAAGTCTGGTCTTGTACTATCTGCCTCAGTGGTTTAATACAGTCAGTTGGATAGAGGAATCTTCATGAGAAAAGAAAAAAAAAAAAAAAGTAATTTCCAGCACACTAAGATATGTCATCTACAGTTTTAGAAAATAGACTGAAAGGCAACTAACATCACACTAAAATAATCAAATATTCTGAAAGACTATTTTTTAGGAATTCAAAGGGACATTTTTTGTTTAAGTCACAGCTCACCTGCCTGCCACTGGGGTTTTTGTTCTGCCTGGTTTTTCAAATTATACATTTGTCAGTTCTTTTAGTAATATATAGACATACACTCAGATAACACAAGCAGGATTAATGCTATGAAGTGTATCAAGAAAATTTCTGGCCAGTAACACCTCTCCAGTAACAGTACCTAAATTAACAACTATTTTAGTTTAGGCAAATTAAAGCTGTAATTACAGATGTGGCTGGATGAGCAATATCAAAATGAGGTTCAGGAGAAGAAACATTGTAAACCTAGAAAATTATTAGAGGATTTCAGATTCCACCAGTGTTTTTATCAGTTAAACTCTTGCATTTGACAACCTGTTTGGTAACGTGATTTAAAATAAACAAGCATAAACCTCTACATTTTCCACTTCAAACATGAAACAAGGGAAGGGAGAAATATAGAATCCAGAATGGGCTCTTCAGTCAATACATCATGATTATGTACAGCATTACTATCACAGATTTTTAATCTACTTTTTAAAGACTGTTCTTTTCATAGATAAAAATTAAACTGCAGTGTTAAGGAGGGTTCTTACTACAAAAAGTAAATAAAACCTGATAGACATGTTTTCTTAATCAAAGAAAAGCATTTTCCTTACTTTTCCAGTTCTAGAGAGTCAGAAGCTCATGGCCCTGTATATCAACTATTTCTCACTACAATTCAACAGTGCTTAATAAATTATATCTAAAATTCTAATAGATTTCAAAACTTCTGCTCTACCTGTTGTGGAGAAAGCATTATTGTTTCAGTAAACAAACTGACTAAACAAAGTAAGTACTCCATAAATTAGGATGACTAAGCATGGTCACTCCTAATAAGAACCTATACTCTGAAAAGAGAGAATTCATGTTGTACTGGGTTTAGCTGGGATAAACTTTGACTTCTTCACAGTAGCTGCTGTGGGTCTGTGTTTGGGTTTGTGCTAAACACAGGGCTGATAATAGATGTTTTTGTTATTGCTGAGCTTGCACAGAGCCAAGACCTTTTCTGCTCCTCATACAGCCATGCAGGGGAGGGGGCTGGGGGTGTGTAGGAGGTTGGGAGGGGACACAGCCAGGACAGGTGACCCCCAACCGACCAAAGGGATATTCCAGACCACGTGGCATCATGCTCAGCAATAAAACTAGGGGGGAGGTTGTTGCAGGGCTGCTACTCAGGGACTGACTGGGCATCAGTCAGTTGGTGGCAAGCAACTGTTTCCATTTGCATCACTTGTTTTCCTTGGGTTTTACTTTCCTCTCAGGTTTTGGGGCTCCCCCCCTTCTCACTTTTACCCTTCCAATCCTCCCCCATAACAATGAAGGGGGGAGAAAAGCAGTTGTGGTGCTTAGTTGCCATGACACGGTATCCACAAAAGCTTATATTAATGGGTTTTATGCTCTCCAAGTATTATGCTGACAAAATTTTATAACTAAACTGCCAAATTTACAATACAAGAAATTAGAAAATTTCAGCTATAAAGCTATACTTTGCTGACTGCCATAATTTCCCTAGCTGACCTTGATATAATCACTGTACATACAGTACTTTTTAAGCTTAAGGAAATTTAGGGGTAGCAGTCTTGAAGATAGGAAGCTGTACAACCATGTGACCACTGCCATCATACAAACCTAACGAAAGAAGCACAGTAGATAGGGTTATGGATGAGAGGTGACAAACTGAACTATTAGCATCTTAACCCTCTGTCTTGCATTTTCTAAATTCACATCTGGTAAACAGAGAATTTCTGTTTGCTAAAGGGATATCCAAAAAAATCCACATTAGAGCCAAGATGACTGAACCTCCTCAAGTCCTAGCCATCTTCTTAGTATACCTGCTTATTTACCAAAATTTAAAATAATCCATGAGATCAAAGCCGTCTAAGGCTTTCTGAAGTGGACTGTGATAGGAGCTATAAAATAACAGGTAAGACAAGCACATGCAAGATCTGTAAGAGATCTAATGGCTACTATCTCATATATGTACAAAAGAAAAATAATTTGATAGGCAGAAATTTAAGAACATTATTCAAATTACATTACAGCATATATGGCCCTTATAAATAAAGTACAAAGGAAAGACACTGGTGAAAATTCCACTTCCCTCACCATTAATGGCTAGAGAGAAAGGATTTATATAGATCCTCACCCTCAGATAGATGTTCATTAAACTGAATGAGAAATTTTTTAATTAGAAAGTTTCACTGAAAACTGTCAATTGTCAAAGTGGACATAGCTTAGAAAATGTTTCCATTTAAACAGACTTTACTTCAAAATAACAGAACTAAGGCATTTCAGCTTTACACCATTAAAATATTTCTAAAATTAAACACTAGTTAAAATCAAAATGTGCTAGACCTTAAATTAGAATATATTTTCTTCCATCAATATCACTATTTTGTTTTCAAATGTCAATCTAAATATTTTTTCTGACATAACTTTTCTGGACATTTCATCAGAGAGGCCATGCATTGTTTTTATTTTGCTGTGGAGCAGAATATCATTGAAAACCATACAAAATACCCTATAGAGAGAAGGTTCACACTATTTACATTATTACTATAAGTAAACACAAGTAAGTAAGCAAGACAATATATTCATAAATGCTAGTGATAGAACAGAATCATAGACACATCAAGGTTGGAAGAGACCTGTAAGATCAAGTCCAACTGTCTACCCAGCACTACCACTGTAACTGCTAAACCACATCACTCAGCGCCAGATCCAGATGCCTCTAAAACACCTCCAGGGATGGTGACTCCACCACCTCCCTGGGCAACCTATTCCAATGCCTGAACACCCAAACAGGGAAAACATTGCTCTGATATCTAATCTGAATCTTCCCTGTTTCAGCTTAAGGCCACTTCCTCTAGTCCTCTCACTGTAGGCTTGGCAGAAGATACCAGCCCCACCTCACTACAAACCTCCTGTCAGGGAGTTGTAGAGAGTAATGAGGTCCCCTGTAGCAGTGCACCCCCCACACCTCGGTGGGCTTTCCCATATAATGAAAGAAGTTTCAGTTTACCTGTAGACATTTTAGGAAATCTGCCCAGAACTTTCTGTTACATTCACACAGCTATTGGCCCCATGCCAAGAGACCAGCACCTGTTGGACCCTGTCTCTGTCTGTCAAGACCTGTACCTGTCACGATTGGCAAGTTGCCAGTGGAACCATCCCCAACCATTAAGTAGAAAAGAGAGAGAACAAAGAGCCCCAACGGCATTTCCAGGGTGTTGTAGCAGGCAGAAGGACTTGTCTCACTGCTGTTCTCGTCTTAACTCTTTTATTTGTATTACTGTGAGTTTGTTTTGTTATTAAACATTTTGATTTATCAAGACACACCCAATCATGCTGTCTCACTAATTTTTAAGCCACTTCCCTGCCAGCTGGACCCCCGAGGTGAGGGATTCCCTCAGTCCCCTCTGAACCTCCTTTTCTCCAGACTAAACAAACCCAGCTCCATACTTCCCCAAAATCCAAGGAAATAAGAGATGTAGTGAAACAAAAAGATCCTTGCAAAGCTATCCTATCTGTTCTATTATACTAAACTTTCATAGTATAATAGAATGGTTTGAGTTGGAAGGGACCTTCATGACCATCACATCCCAATCCCCCTGCCATGGGCAGGGACACCTTCCACTAGACCAGGTTGCTCCAAGCCCCATCCAACCTGGCCTTGAACACTTCCAGGGATGGGGCAGCCACAGCTCTGGGCAACCTGTGCCAGGGCCTGACCACTCTCACAGTCAAGGATTTCTTCCTAATATCTAACTGAAACCTCTACTCTTTCAGTATAAAACCATTCTCCCTTGTCTTGTCACTCAATGCCCTTGTAAAGAGTCCCTTTACAGCTTGTTTTTCAGTTTTTCAGCCCCCTTCAGGCACTGGAAGGTGCTCCAAGTTCTCCTAGGAGCCTTCTCCAGGCGGAACAGCCCCAACTCTCTCAGCCTGTCTTCACAGAAGGGCTCTATCTAATCATCATATTTGTTAATATCTTCCAATTAGCTAAAGCATTTCTCATGACTTATTTTAGTAACAGACTTTGAAAATCAGTATTCCTAAATAATTTAAATTTTTTTTCTTAAAAAAATGCAATACTGTAAAACAAACTGGTATTGCAAATCATCAAACATGCCTCCTCAGAAATCAAGTTTTTTCCCACCAACTTGCCCACCTCATCTAAGCTGAAATATGTCTGTTCATATTTTACAAGGTAAGAAAGGGACTAAAGTCTTTCTATCCTGTTCACATCACACACTTGCAAACGTCACATTTGCTAATCTGTTATAACACACAAACCAGAGAAAGACAGCCTGATTTATACTCCACCCAACCAACCTCTTCTGTCAATGCTCCAAAGTAAAACAGAACAAGAATTTAATTTTATTCCCCCCTCCAGAGAGGTCTCTCATGATGTGGCTTCTTCATTGTCTTATGTGAGTTAGTGATTAAACAGCCAATTTCAAAATTGAGGAGGGAGGGGGGGAGATGAGTAAGACTTTACTAATGAAAAAGGATAAAAAACATTTTTATTCAAGTAGAATATTAAAAATAACATCAAAGAAATGCAGAAATATAAGTCTCATTGTAAGAACAGCTTATTTTAGTTTAGTTAAACCTGTTTCTTACTTCAGTTGCTGAAGTGTTCATATGTCTTTTTTGGAACGCATATTGAAATTATATCAAATATATAAGCTCTCACAAAAGCAAGGAGATAATGAGGTTGACAAAAAAATATGGCAACAAACTACATAGTAAAAGAAAAAAGTTGTCTTAAAATTACTTCCTTGAATAACTGACTGGTAAAATCTGAGAAGATAAATGCACTGCTACTACTTTGCTATTAATTAATATATGACAAATATTTTTTAATTATTTATGAGTAAGTCACACCTTCCAGTGTGAGAAAGTTGGTCATCAATTAGTGACTAAAACACAAAAACTGCATTTCCATATTTGTGAATTTTCTTTATTTGTATGAGTTGCAGATATCATTTTATTATTAAAACCCACATGCATCCTATAAATACATCTCAATTCTAAACTGATATGTTAAAATAAAGAAGAAGCAAGTCTTAGGCCACACAGTTCCAAGTTACTGACTGAACTGCCAAGCTATGTTATGGGCATTTGGAGAAGGCCCAAGAACTGCTCCATAAAGTTAGTCCTCACAGGATCACACCACAACAATCCACACTGAATCCTTCCATCTCTGTATCCAACCTACAGATGCTCTGCTTACCTTCTATGTACTTTATTCTCCAGGTATTTGACTGTAAATGACTACCATCTTCTTTTCTTAAGGATCTAAAGCTCACTACTGTGAAAGAAAAGGCTAATTATACCCTTCAATTTCTCTGAGCCTTTAATACAAAGCTTACTACTACAGTATTCAGACAGCACTATTATCCCAGCTGTTGCTAAGGCAAATGTGAACTGTGGGCCATATGCTACAGATACAGGGACAGCCACAATCGACCATGCAGATAAATCAAATAAATAAACTGAAGACTAGATTACCCAGTAATGTTTATTTTTTTAGTTTTAATAGAATTTACACAATTGCATGTTGAGCACTTTATTTTCATAATTTGTTGAACTGCAACAATTTGCAATGAAGTATCCATTTCTTTCTAGCAAGGGGATGGATTTAAAAATGCAGATAAGTTACATTTTAAATGTCACACTTTTACTACATATGTTAAAAAAAACCATTAAAATCACACTGAAATGGGATTATCATTACTATATCTTTTAATTACTTAAGAATTAAACATTTTAAAATATCCCAAAATAAGTATTATGTATTTCAGGTCATCCTGTTATGAGAAAAATACAGTTATAGTTGTTTGCCTACCATCATTCACTGACAAATGAAAATAAGTGTGTACAAAATAAGATATGGAGCACAGCGTTTCTATATATATGTAGAGCATCACCTGCGAGGGAAAAATAAAGTTGACCTTTGCAGTCTTCCCTGGGATGCAAGTGATATACACCCACCTTTTACAGAGGTAGCTCAGTCTTTCTAGTGTGAAACATTAACATAATTTTACAAGTCACAGGCTACTTTTGGAAGATTCTCAGTTCTCTGCAGCTTTGCTATTGCAGAAGTATAGAATCAATTTTCTTCTTTTCCAAACTGGAAATTACTTTAGTACAAAGGAGTCCCAGAGACTACACATTTATGGGAATCTTCCGGCAATACAGAAGCATTAAAAATGAAGCATGATACTCTTCTAGTTTCATTCACATGCCATTTAAACAGAAACCAGAAATGGCTGAAATGGATTGAGCCTCAACTACCTTAAACTTGCATCAAGATTAATATATACACTCAAGTAGAAATAAGGAGTAGCTAGTTCTCAGTTGCCCATCTTTCTTTTTTTTATTTGACACTGAGGCACCTACATGGCTAGGGATACTATCTTTTGCTAGCTATTCACCCAGGCTTTCAAACTACCAAGTTCCTTTCCTGTTTTCCAGTAGTGTAATAACTTACCACCAACCTCTGTGATAAAACACACAATTGAGAGTATCAATGAAAAGATTTGTTCCTGGGAGAACAGGCTGTTTATCTTCTCAAAAAAATTTAAACTCTTCACATTAAATTCACAGGACATGATCCAGGGACAAGTCTCAATTCATAACCCTTTTTTTTGTCTTTAACAGTTGCCAGGGGAAACCATAAATTAAAGCTTGCAAAACCACAAGTGGCCATCACAGACTATACATTTGACATGACTGCATGCTTTGGCACACATGATAATATTGGATAATGTGAAATAGCAATTTAGTACTACATAGAGTAGTGCTGTTAGTATAAATTTGTCTTGGATATAAATATTCATTTATGTTTGTTTTCCAGGCTCATGTTACAAAGAACTTAAGCTCCTCCCAATGCTAATTATTCCAAATGTTTACTGACAGCAAACATCCTTTTCCACATCTTCTAAGAGATTGGCTGTTGAGCAGGCAATTCTTATTTCTAAAGGATATTAAGGCAAGTTTTTAAACATAGTTCTGTCCTTTTCAGTGGAAAAGTATCTATATGCCTTTCAAACATGTAGTTATAAAAATTCTCTCACATTATCTGGAGGTAATTTACATCTACATTAACATACCACTGAGGAATATGTAAGCTACATGAGCACTGAATTTGTTAAACTGTGTTCAGAATGCAGAGAGTTACTGCAAACAAATCACAAGGGGAAGCCTACTACTACATCTTTGCAATGAGCACTCCGGGCCACAACCCATCTCACTCCCCAAAAATAAAACCATCTTTAACTCACAAAGATTCATAAAATGTTTAACAACAATTTGGGTTTTATCATAATCAACCACAAGAACAATGCTAAGCAACTATGACACAATCATTAAAACTATTACTGGTCTTCACAGGGTACATCTATTCTACAAAATTATTATATATAATTTAAAGAAATAAATGCTTCTTAAATAGTCTTGTGTGCACCAATTTATAATAGATTTCAGTGAATAAATATTTTACCATATTTTAATACCCTAAGAAATCGGGACAAACTTATTGAAAGTTCAACTGAAATTCTAACTTATTTCAGGAAGCAACTATGTTAATGTAGATCAGTTTCAAGTAATTATATCTATCTAATCCCACAGAAGGGAATATATTTGCAGGAGTATGATTTAAAAGCATTATTTGAAAAACAACTTCATTAATGAACCTGTACACAACTTGATTTACAGAATATTTATATCATAACCATGTACATGAAATTAAACTGAATTCTTTCTATCAAGATGAATGTCATAATAAAACCTCTAAGTTCTGTACAACAAATTTAACCTCTGATATCTGATGCTATTTCTATTGGGGCACTTTTAAAACTAAACTACATTGAGGGGAACCTCAATCCATCCCACTCATACCAGTTTAA
>VWYP01011760.1:0-20760 GCA_013400435.1 Pycnonotus jocosus
GATGGATTTTGCTGTGGAGGAGGGAAAAAACCCCCCACCCCTTCTGACGCTATACACGTGCTATGAAGCTACAGAAGCTGCTGGCCAAGGCAGGAAAGGGATTCATCACCCAAACTCACACGTCTTGTGCCCCTCCCTCCTGAGACAGAGCTGTCAGCAGCTGGTGACAAACACACCCCTCTGCTCCTTAACAGCGAGAACCAGCCACCCTCACACTCTGCACTGCCTGGAAAAATCCCCTCCAAAGCAGACACAAACCTTTGGAGAGCAGCAGAGGAGCTGGACCCTGCTGAAGCTGGGCAGCAGCACCCCAACCTCCTCACACCCACCTGGGGCTTCTCCCCCAGCTCCCTCTCCCCTCCCTGTGCACCAGGGCAGCGTGGCCCCAAGCATGGGCTCCTCCTTCTGCCCAAGCCCTCCTGAAAGTCCTAATCCTTTCCACCTCTGCAGTTTTTAGTGTATCCAGGTTGTTTATGGCTGCTTTTACCTGGCTGTAGTTTATAATTACAGAGCTTATGACTCCAAGGGCAGGTAGTGCACACGCCTTCAGGCACTTCTAGCAGTGAGGATTTCAAGGCAAGGCTTGAAATCCAGTTTCCTTAAGCAGCATTATTGCATTCCAGTGTGGAATTTTTTGAGTCTTAGTGAAGAAACACACAGGGAAATGCCTTTGGGTACAAAAGTAATGAGTTACACACCTGCAACAGATTTCTGAAAGACAGACATCACCACTCCAGGCTTTTAAAGGCTGTGGTCTTCACTTCAAGGGCAGATGCCTCAAGTAAGGGAAAAAGCCTCATCTCCTCCTTCAAAATCATGGACTGCTTGTTCAGAGTTTCAATATAAGCCTCCAGATAAAGGTGGTGTCCTGGAAATTCAAAGGACAGAGCAAAGGCTGCAGCTGACAAAGTATGTGAACTGAACTTATGCAAATTTGGCATTTTTACCTTCAAAGAATGACCTGCATCCTCCTTCAGATTTCATACCCATTAGTTACATGTATGACCAGCTTCAAACATGCAACATTGTTAAAAATCCAATTATTTTACATATTAGAAGGATAAAACCCTTTGTGTACAACCCAAAATATGGATGAAATCTCGGGGCAAAACTCATTTCTTAGCAGGTTTAAACAGCATGATGGGGAAAAAGGGCAAAAAAAGTGACATTTTGCTTAATCTGTGATTAGAGGTAAATATTCTTGGCTGACTTTTAACCATTTGCTTCCAAGTTTCATAAAAGGACTGGGGAAGTGACCAAATGCCTGAAGTTTGCATTTTTCCAGTGAGAAGGTTGTATTTTTCAATCTTGTTTCATGCACCACCTTACCTGTTTGGTCATCCAAATGTCCTTTACCTCTGTGGGAAGGTGCTCCTCCCAGAAGAAGAGGAGAAGCTCCGTGAAGCTCAGGCTGCAGTGGCACGTGAGCACGTGAAACAAAACCCTGCACAGCCCACACACCATCCCTGTCACAAACATTGCAAAAATATCCATCCTTGGAGTCACAGAACCTCCAGAGCTCCGGCTCTGGGTTCATTTCAGACCAGAATCCTGCAGTCTAATACTCCACATCTTCTAGCATGATTTTCTAGGTAATTTCCCCAGTTTAGGTATTTCCTTGCCAAGGTTTGTCGAAGGCTTACCTGGCCTCCCACTGTCCTTTCCAGGGAGAAGGGAAGAGAAGGATTGGGCTGCTAATTCCAGCTGCCATAGGCGGGAGCAGGTGAAAATATTTCTTCAGTAATTTCCAATGGCAAATCTTTTTCCTCAAAAAAGCCTTCCTGGATATTGCCTCTGGATATTGCTGCTGGCATTCTGTGACACTTGGAGGTCCAACCTCTTCCCACTCCATGAGCTGTCTGTGCTCAGAACCCAGCATTCCCTCTTGGAGAAGCACAGGAAGGCAGAGGAGAGCATTCTCCTCCCAAGGCTCTGCCTATCCCACAAAGAGAGCCCAGTGAAATGCTGATGGAAACAAAAGCTGCCCTCAGAAGGACGTTCTGTCCTCAGCCCCATCAGAAAGGACTGAGCGAGCAGGGTCTGACAGAGCAAGAAGAAAATCAGGATCATCCAAGTCAGACAGAGCTGTTGGCAGCTGTTTTCTTCCTACTTTTGATGGCTCCCAGCTATTGTCATACCTGGAACCAAGTCAAAAGCATGCTTATCCTGCTGTGCAAAGCTGTTTCTCTCATAATAAATCAGGGGCACTAGCAAACTCTTGGGCAGGTTGCAAAAAAGCACCATCCCATATTTAAAATGCACCAACTCCCAGCTGAGATCAATCAATTCTGTTCTGATTGCTTAATTTTAAGGCAGCTAAGCTCTTCCCTCTTCCAAGACTGCTCATGCTAAGCACTGAATTCCCTGCTCACCTCCTGGCCTTGGCAGGATGGAGAAATCTCCCTGAGTGCCCTCAATACCTCTGGAATGTCACCTGAGCATCTCCTTCACAGGGAACTGGTCTCACCTGGGATTCTCTCTGCACAGCAGAGATTTACAGCAATGCCACCACGCTCCTCACCTTAACTACAGAGGGACATTTAAACAGGAGCAGTGTCTAAAGGCAACAGGCAAATCTTCCTCTCCATTGACAGTGTCTCTAGGAGGTGCTGGGCTTCATTTTATATTTATATATTTGAAACAATATTTCAAATCAATTTTCAGCCCAAACAGCTGTTTGTACATGCCTATACCTCCCTACAAGTCATGCACTCTGGAGGTAAAATAGTTCAGCAGGTCTTCCAGTCCAGTTTAGAAAGTCGAGCAAACCCTTTGAGGGAAGTAGGAGAGTTCTGTGTAAATTGAAAAAAGCCAGAGAAACAAACAACCCCCCCCCCAGAAATTTGTAATTTCTGCAATGGAGGAAAACCTGGTGATCTGAGTGATCTAAAATCAGGTGGTCAAGAAAATACTGAGCAATTCTGAAAAATAGAGAGGGATAAACCTTGGACTGCTGCTGCCAGAGGGTGGTGAACATTTCCCCTTAGGATGGTGGCAACCATCCTATTGCTCAGACCTGAGAATTTTAAGTGAGCAGAGAAATCCACTGCTCAAGATAAAATTAGACAAAATGGCTGAGGAGAGTCTTGACCTTTTTATGTCCGTTTTTCTGTGAAATTTGCAAACTTTATTGGAGGCCACTTCCTGCATTCACAGAACGCTGCTTTTCTTCGTTAATACCCCAATAAGTCTGCAGAACGATGCCAGAGCTGCTCAAGACCTGCTTTTAACCATTTCCTTTCAGATAAATGTCATCATCAGCTCAAAGACAGTTATCAGAAATCAGCTGAAATCTTTTGCCATCTTCTCAAGGGCTCTTTTCCCCCCATGAGGAGAGGCACAATGAACAGTCACGTAACCAATTGCTGACAGTAGGAGATGAGGTCTTTGAATAGATTGGCTATGTCATTCCAAGTCCTAGCTCCATAGCACTAACTTTAATTGCCAGATAATTTCCACCTGCTCCTCTAAATTTTTGTATGAATATACAGGAGATTTCTGCTATGAAGTAGCTTTCAACACCATATGGGAGACTAAGTTATTCCCATTTCAGAGATGAGTTTGTGAGACCAAGAAAAACAGCTTGTTGACACTTGAAAATTGACTAGAGGAACTTTTCTGGATGCTCTTAAGTTAGAATAAGAAAATGTATTAAGTCAAGTTAAAATAAATCAGCTTCTATTCCAGAGTGAGTGCTATTATATTTTATTCAGTGCATCAGTTCTCATGGTTCTGTTTTATATCTGTGTGAGTGCAAAGGCTCTCAGAGGCCATGGCTACACTTTAGTTGACTTTACTAGGTCAGACTCTTGAAAAAAGGCTGAAGGGCTTCAGCCTTGAGACTTACTGGAACTCCCAAAAGGCTGATGCCCACAGCAGAAACCTGTGGAGTGGAGGGAGTGTTCCCTGGGCTGTGAAAAGGACGAGTGGCCCATCTCAAGACAAGAACATTTTAAGCATCACACTGAGAGGCAGTGGCCCCAGCTCAACAAAAGGACCAGGAAACCATCACTGAATGATGAGGATGGAGGTGTCTTATCTCACCTCCCCATACATAATTCTGCATTCACTCCTCAGTGCAGCACTTTGATCTTTCAAATCAAGATCTTGGGTACTGAAGAATTTCTCCTTTGAAAAAGAAAAAAAAAAAAAAGGAGAATGAAAAAGCAAAACCAAAAGCTTTCTTTGAGTATCTCATTGGTTTAAGTATTTTTACCAAACATGGGAACTAATTTCAGCCTCTTTCTGAAGATGAGGTGAATCTTTTCTGCAGAGTGAATCTATCACTTGAGATTATCCAGGAGAAAAGGCTGCTTTTTGTATGGAGCCACCATCCCTCAGTGAGACTCGGATGTCTAACACAGTAACTGGAACATGAGCACTCATCATGCAGACAAATGATGTCAGTGTTTGCAGAAGGCTGAGAAGCCCAAAGCTGTCAGAAAAAATGAGTGAGACTGTGGTGGCCGAGTCCCTTAGACACTTTTCTCAGATGAAATACCCCATGGATGCTGTAAGCACGGCCCACGAACACTCTGCATTTTAACCCCCTGCTCAGCTAAAATCCTGAGGATGCTCCTCTTCAGACCTCATTTGTGTGTGACCATCCAGCAGAGTCTGTGTGGATGGACTCCAGATCTTCCTCTCTCTACAAGGGAAAAGTGTGATGGATTTTATCCCAAGAGACTTTAAGCCA
Organism: Pycnonotus jocosus; assembly: GCA_013400435.1. Lineage (NCBI taxonomy): Eukaryota > Metazoa > Chordata > Aves > Passeriformes > Pycnonotidae > Pycnonotus > Pycnonotus jocosus. Next base: position 4,697 of record VWYP01011760.1, read on the forward strand.
GATGCTCCACAAGCAGCAGAATCCCCAACAACATCCACCAATACTATTACCTTGTCTTTAATTTTTTATTTTATTTTTTTTTAAACTAGCCTGACATTTACCCAGGCATGGTTTTCTGCACATGCCTGGACCAAAGCTTGGCCTCTTGAGCACAGTCATGGCAGATTCCCTGCCACATCCATATTCCTCTGTCCCCAGCCCAAACTGCAGCACCCAAAACTTCAATGCCCCCCTTGGCTCTTCTCCTCCCAAGGGATCTTGTAGAAAAGCTCTCCCTTGGTTCCAAGCAATGCACAGCCCTCTCTCCACTAAGACTCTGCACTGCCAACCTTTGTCCAGGCCCTTCTGCAGTCAAGTCCCCCATGTCCCCCTTCCCAGCCTTGGGAAGTCTCCAGCCACAGCATGGAGCACCAACACCGTATTTTACTTCAAAGCCAGACCCCAGCCTTGGCCATTCACACCTGCCATCACTGCTGCCACTGGAGAGGCTTTGAATCCTGCCAAGCACAAACAAGCCAACACTAATAAAATGCTAACAGAAATGAGGGACTCAGCTTGGAGCCCTGCTCCTTCCTTGATAACCACCTAAAACCTTCTCTCCCTTGCAAGGTCTGTTCTGCGTTTCCCCCACCCAGCAGAGCTGACAAGGTGATTCCAGAGCTGTCAGAGCTGGGATCCAGTGCCTTGGATAAGGCACATCCCCTGGGAATTGTCTCTGCACTGCGGCCATTCCCATCCATGCTGACAGACACGGGCCAGTTTAACAGACACCTCCACTTCACAGGAACAATTTTTTTGAGCGGAGAAAACTGATTCTGGCGACTTAAATCTTGTTTATCCCCAAGAATGAAACTTAAGCAAGTGCTTCTCATCTTTCTCCCTAACTGGACCCTTTCTCTGAGTGCCTGGAATGCGGATGAGTTGAAGACACCCACACTGGCCCTTGGACTGTGTCAGATTCTCAGCCCTGGCCCATCTCTCCTGCTTGGAGAGAGAAGAGAGTTCTCAGCACCCTGATCTCCCTCTGAGCTCTCGGTCTGGTGATGTTTTCTCCTCGTTTAGGGCTACAGCACCGCGGTATATGTCACATATTTCACCTGTCACACTCTGCAGCCAGATCCCTCAGTTTCCCATTTGCTGTCACACACAGATAATCCCCTCAACGAAAAAAAATCCGAGAGGCTCGGGGAGAAACCAGCCAGCAAAGCCCGAAGGAAACGGAGCAGGGCGTGCCTGGGAGGAGCAGCCGGCAGCAGAGGGCTGGAAGGGAGCAGCAGCAGAGCCGGCAGCAGAGAACCAACAACCTAAATTTGTGCTGGGATGGCTCCATCAGTGCCCCTCGGGGAGCAGCACTGCCTTCCTGTGCTTCTCCAAGAGGGAATGCTTCTCCCAGAGCCTTTCGAGCAGGGAGACGCCGTCCTGCAGCCACGCCGGGGCTCGGCAGGGCTGGCACAGGCAGCAGGAGCTGCAGCGGGTTCCGCTGCCAAATCCAAGGAAATTCACGGCGAGAGCGGCTCGCACTCTGCCTGGCTCCAGGCAGTGCTATTAGCCTCCGTGCTAATGAGCATTAAGCACCGGCACACAAACAAACACGCCGGGCGTTTCCACACCGCCGCCAGCCCCGCGGAGCGATCAACGCGAGCTGAGCTGCTCCTTACGTAAGGAGGCATTTTGGGAGGGCTCTTCTGCCACAAAGCATATTCCGGGAGAGATTACAGGTGTGCTCCCCGTGCTCAGAGTGATAATTTTAGCCTTCTTGAATTAGGCCAATCATTCATCCATGGGGGTGGGGGACAAAAAAGAAAAAAAAAAAACCAACAACCTAAATTTAAATAAATAAATAAATAAATAAATTTGAAAATCCTGCCCGAGAAGCTTCTGCCTGAAAACAGAGGCAGGTTCTTGACCAGAAAGCAGCCCTTGTGCTGAAAGGAGGTAAAAAGAAGCTCTTTGTTTTTTGAATGATTGCTTTTTTTGTGTTTTTCCCCCCCTCGAGGCTAAATCCCAGGGATTTTCAAACCAGCTGCCTGACAGGTAGAACAGCATCAGCTGAGGGGTTCCCATAGTACAGCCAGCAAAGGATCATTTCTTGGCTCCCTACACACAAAGCAAGGCAGTTGCTGTCCTAGCCTGCTTGGAACATTATTTAGAGGTCTGAAACTGGAATATCTCAGGGTTGGATTTAAGTTTTTTCTTTCATCTCAACACAGCAAAGCGTAGAGGTAGCTAGGAAACATTGCATTCCCAGTTTCATTGCCCCTTTTGCTTCACAGGGATCTCAAAAGACAGGGGAAACACTAGGTAGCAAGCAAAAAGGAGAAATAAAGCCATAAAAGGAAGCAAATCAACAAGCACTGATTGGGTTGTTTTGGGGTTTTTTTGTTTTTTTTTCCTTCTGGGGTGAATGGGAAAAAACAAAACTCATAAGTCAACGTTTTTTAAAAGTCCGTCCTTTTTAAAATTCTGCACATTTCTGTATCTGCAGAATAAAGCACCAGCTCAAGCCAACCACAAACTAGTCTGATACCATCTGCAAAATTATTTTTCTAGCTATCTTGATGAGCGCTGACTAATTAGCATGACAGCACCTGAAAGTACCCGCTGGTGTTATCCCAACCCTTCTGCTGCTGGCTCTGACACAAACCCTGGGGCCAGCTGGGCCAGGCACCCCTCCTGCCCTGCAGCAGTGGCCTGTGCTGGGGTGAGATGGGGAGACACAAAGCAGGGGACCAGAGCCTTCTTCAGGGTGCTGGGGACATGAACCACCACTGCCAGAATTTACTGTCTACACCTGAGCCAGGGCAGGGGGCTCATCTGCCTCGCACACTAAATCTCCCCTGAATATGACCTGTATGAAGACTGGAATAAATATTGCCCTGATTTAAGTTTTTGGGTTTTTTTTTACCACGGCAGTTAAACTTGTTGTCTCTGTGTGGTGTTTTTAGCCTTCTTGGTCTCCTGCAGCCCATTTCAGGCCTCTGTTTCTGTGCTTTTAATGATTAGTGGAGATGGATGAAACTTGTGTGACGAGCAAAGGTGTCATTTTTTGGAGTAATTTTTTTCATCTTTTATTTTTTGGTCAATCAAGTTAGAGAGTGACTTTACTCAAGTCCAAAACTGCTCTGAGCCCAGGTGGGCTCCTGGCTGGTGCCTGCATCTCTGTGCATCCAGCAGCACTTCCCAAATGCGATGGATGACGTGATGCCTGTCCTCTCCGGGCACACAGCAGGTTTTTCCCCTGGCTTCTCGCTGTCCTCAGTGACTCTCATGACACATTCCCATGGCATCACCTCTCCTCACCCCCTCCCCGGTGCGATTGCATGCGTGGCTGAATTAGCAAACCCCACCCAATCTGCCTGAGCGCTCCCAGCTCTTAATCACCCACGGCTGTTCACTGAGCTTTGGGAAATTTGCCTGCTTTCCACCTCTCCTCAATTCTCTTTTTTTGCCTTCGTATGCCTCCACCAGAGATAAACCCAAGAGACGCGGATGCTCCCTCTGCTGCTCTGCATTTCAGCAGCGCTGCAAAGCCCCACCGGCAGCACCCGCAGGCACGGGGAAATCCATCCTGCTCCTGCCCCGGTCAGTGTCCTCCTCATCGGGGCACATCCAAGGACTCCCCCAGCCTCAGAGCCGTGCCCAGGGCCAGTCTGGGGCGGGGGATCCCAGGAGATGCTCTCTCACTCCTGTCCTTTGGGACTCAGCATCCGGATGCTACGGGATGAGCGGCAGCTGAGGCACAGAGGGGCGCGGTGAACATCTGGCACCCTCCCCTCCTTCACCGGCTTTACCTGCGGGGAAAAGCAGAGGGCGATGATGAGGAGACACAAAAAAACGAGCCCTCATGGTGGAGGCACACAGCAGATTATACTGGGTGACAGCAACAATCATTTATTTCTGTATTTCGAGGCAATTTAACCAACTTTCGCTCACCCCTTAGGTGATGTATCTTGACACCACAAACTTGCTTAAGCCTTAAAATGGCAACAGAAGCTTCAGAACCTTTACAGTTTTTCACATGAGCTTACTAGGGGTCTTTGTTGTAGTCCTACTTGTCACTAGCAGTCAAAATGGGGCAGTGAGCCCCATCTCAGGTCTCAGGACATTGGTGTCTCAGTTACACACCAGGCATGACACAGACACAGTGATCCTGCACACGTGGCACCATCTCCTTCCAGCCCAGATCTGAGAGGAAGAGAAGAGGATGCTTTACTGGGATGGGACAACTTCAGCCTCAGATGCCTTTCTAGAACTGTAAAAACTATGGTTCCCATTTGCTGGACGAAATAAACAAAAATGTAACATTATTTCTAGAGTTTAACCGAATTCCAGAATATTTCAGCCAAAGCCCTGAGCACACCACCTGATGGGAAGGAGGAGGGCCACGTCCTGTAACAGGAATCATCACACGTGCTCCACTTCCTCTGCTCACCAGATCTTTATCACGAGAGATCGCTGCTCATGGTTGTGCTGTTTCCTCTTCTTGTTACAATCTCCTGCACAGCAGGGACTTCTCAGAATTTTAATGCTTAATAATGTGTTTGACCTTTTCATTACTCCAGCTTTTGGTTGGTTTTCATGTTAACTACATGATTTTTTTGGGTGGAAACAAGCACCAACATCAATTCATGTTAGAAAACAGCTTAAAAGCCAGATTAACATAGTCTGCAATTAGGTTTCGAAGAACTCAGGAGTCATTGCAGTTTGGGTAACGATACCACCTTTTTCAGAACAGAAGTAGAGCCAGAAATGCCAGAGATGACTAAGCTCTGAAAATAAACAAGTCATACTTCTTATTTATTGGTAAAATTCACAAAATTGAATAAAACGGTATTATTTGGCATTGCTGGAGACTGAGCTCTCTCTGCTAGTGCTGCAGAAGTTGAGGGCAAACAGCAGCAAAACAAATGTTTGTGTGTGCTGGGATTCAAACACCACCACTTCTCAAATCACCCTTTTTGACATTTCCCAAGAAATCAGCACTAACAGTTTCTTTGCTTTTATATCTCTGCTGCCCGTTTCCATTCTGTGATAGAGTACCCGTGTCCAGGATAATCCGAATTTATCTGACAGCAGTATTTCATGCACTGGTGTATCAAAATGCTTTCTGAGAACCTTCTGAAAACAGATGTTAAAAAGAAGACAACAAGATACGTTTATTGATGCCATTTGCATTGATTCAGACTGATTCAGGTGCTCGTTTGGGAGTAAAGTGAATCGATTTCATTTGGAATTCTGCAGCTTTTTACACGATCTCGTTCCACCTGTGGGAGATTTTCTGGCTTCTGTTCCTTCTGTTCTCCAGAGAGATTTAACACTTAGTCCCTTCTTTCAAGGAGGATGGCAGAGACCAGCTGTCAATTACCTGATCACTCACCAGACCAACCCAAGCTGCCACCTGAAGAGCCTCTCCTGCACCACACTTTGCATTCTCTGGGCACCTTGTAACTTTTACATTTTCCTGTGCCTCCTCTGCAAGCAGAAGGCCTCCTGTGAGCTGAGGAAGGTGCTATTTGCTAGGTACAGAGCTATTTGCCTTGAGGTCAAACGTCAGCCAAGCCCAGCAAAGCTCTGGGCTCTAAATGGTACCTGAGACGAGCCACACGAGGCAGTAGGAATCCTTCTGCAGGTTTTCATGGCTGTGTTTCCTCAAACTGTGCCCCCAAAATCACCATTTTAGCACGTCCCACTTTGCTGTGTGCACCTGCAGAGTCTCTACATACACATACATTAAAAAATAGGTGTGCATATACATTACATTAGGAAACAAAATAGTGAGGAGAGCTGTGAAGGAGAACTGTCCCTGTTCCACAGCATCCTGAAATGAAGGGATTGAAATTCCTTGCTGTTCTACTACTGGGCAGGTACAGAGGATGAGCTGGGTGCCTTTATCTTGTCTTCACTGGTTCACAGCTACAAGGGCCTATCCTTCCCCCACAATGTTTCCTCTGGGGTGACAAAAATCTGTTTCAAAATGTTCCCAGCTGTGGTTTGAGGCTTCCTTGCTGGGGGCCAGCAGAGGAGGTGGCTCCTCGGAGCCCAGAGGCCAGCCCCTAGCTGGGGGGGAGCTCTGCCTCTGCCCTTATCTGCCCTGCTCCACGTGGGCATCCTGTTTCCCAAGAGCTTTGCACCAGAAAAAAAGTGTTTGCAATTGTGAGGGTGGTCACACACCAGCATGGGCTGCTCAGGGAGGTGGCAGTGACTCCACACTCAAGGCATTCAAAACCCCTGGGCAACCTGCCCTAGGTGGCCCTGCTTGAGGATGGAGTTGTTCCAGGTGATCTTTCGAGGTTTCTGCCAACCTCAAGCATTCTGTGACTCAGAAAACTCCTGCCTGACTCAGAGCACAGCTGTAAAAAAGAGGGAGAGTGACTTTTTTACACAGGCAGATAGTGGTAGGACAAGCAGGAATGGTTTCAAACTAAAAGGGAAGAGATTTAGATTAGATGGTAGAAAGGAATTCTTTACTCAAGGGGTGAGGCTCTGGCACAGGTTGCCCAGAGAAGCTGTGGCTGCCCATCCCTGGAAGTGTCCAGTGCCAGGTTGGACGGGGCTTGGAGCAACCTGGAAGCTGTCCCTGCTCATGGTGGGGGGGTGGAACTGGATGGGCTTTGAGGTCCCCTCCTACCCAAACCATGCCACGATTCTATGATTCCAACAGAAGTGACTTAGGCAATGGCACCGAGAAGATGGTTATCCTGGAATATAACCATGAGTATTGCCAATTCCCCCCAGTCATCCACCAAGAGCTGGGAGTGCAACATCCCATACAAACTTGGAAAGGAAGATCTCACTCCTTTTGTTTTTGTGTTCTCTTGTATAGAAAAACTGCACTGCGGTATCGGGAGGAGCAGCGCTCCGACCAAAGAGCTTCATTATTCACAGTGTTCAAATTAAATTTTGAATATGGGACAAATTAATTCTACTGGTTCACAGAGCAATTGTCAGCCTTTGTTTGTCCTCCCTCCATTCCCCCCAAATGAAGCATCAGGTGGTGCCTTGCAAGTAGAAGAGTGTGGGTAGTGTCTGGGTGGAGTAAGTGATTAGCAATGAATTAATTTTAAAGTGGCAGGGAATAGTGAGAACATGGGAGATGACAAGCAAAAGATCTGTGACACTCGGCTGCAACGCAATATGCCAGCACCGTGAAATCATAGCTCCACTCTGGCCAAGTATGGCAGGCCTCACTCTTCCTCTCCACCTATGAGTGAATGCATGGGAAAAAAATTCCAAAACCAGAGGTGATGTGGTGAAATTGTCCTCGGGAAGCAGCAGGTGTGACAGTGACACCTCACACAGTGGCAGCAATGAAGGCAAAGGCAAGAGCACAAGAGGCTGTGTGCCCTGTGAAGATTTCCATAAACTGATTTGTTTTCTGCTTTTGCCATTTCCCTGCAGCAGAATGCAGTGACAACCCTTGGATGAGGAAAAGGGATCACACCCTTTTCTTACCCTCCTTGGAGCTGAGACTGTAAAGTCAAGCAAGAGCCTGGTCCCCTGTACCTTGGCAGGGCTCAGCCTCCCTAAGGCACTCACCAGTGCCTTAAACTGGTGTGGGGAGGAGGGGAAAGACCCTCACATCAGTCCCACTCCCTGATCATGTTTGCAGGTGCAGTGTCCATGGTGTCCTCTCCACAACTCCATCCTGGAAGGTCCAGAGTCCCCACATTTAGCAATCTTACTCACAGTGGCAGGACTTTGTATCTTTCCTTGTTTCACCAGGCCATCCAGTGGCAACAAATGAACAGGATTGTTCACACCAATGGACTTCTTTGCACACGGATTCAGGGAGAAGAGCATTTCCTGAGCAGTCCCTGTCACACTGTGAATAATGGAGGCAATCAAAAAAATTAATATTCTGACAGGAAATCAGACTGAATTCTGCTTAACTACACACATGCTGGCTCTCCAAGAAACTATCTGAATGAACATCAGTCAGTTCCAGCTGATAAAAACATTTTGATAGATAATCATTCACTAGGAAATGGCTTTAAAGTATCAGCTTAATTCCAAATAAATTAACAAACAAGCTTGCCTTGGCTGTACCTGCTGCTGAAATTGGAGTGTAAGAGGCAACACATTTGCTGCTTTGACTGACTATATTCAGTCCCTATCTAATTTTTGAAGCTCAAAAAGCAAGCATTAGCTTATTGCTATGCTTGCAAAAATATTGATTTCATAGAAATTATTTTGGATATGGAAAAGACATAACACAGTCTTGGTTTGTTTTTTAAACAAGCAAAGAAAAACAAGGTGACAAGTGTCAAATGATATCATTAAAGATCTTGTCTTTGTCAGGAGATTCTGAAAAATGCTTAAAACCCAATAACTTACATGAACCAAAGCTACCTGAAATACATTCTTAAAGGTCTGCCTGTAGATAATTTATCAGCTGATTAAGAATAGAGATTTCTCTCCTAATTATGTGAGCATGGACCACTTGAAGAGTTTTTGCATTAGAAGAAAGTGAATATTCTTCATTAATCAAGTCTCCCTGCCCCCACCCCAGCTCTGCTGAAAGCAGAAAGTTAAGTGGGTCAGGGAGAGGGGTTATGGGTGATGCTGCAAGACCAGAGATAAGGCATCAGGCAGTTGGAGGGGAAAGCATTTTATCTAGAAGAACAGGCTTGACTTTCATTCCATTGAGATAAGCACTAGAGCTTCTCAATGTGGGGAAATAGCCCAAAATAGTTGTTGTGGAATACTCCTGCCCAAATACCTCCCGACACAGATAGGCAGTGCCTGCACTAAACCCTCTGCTGAGGATAAGCCAAGTGGTGCAAAGGCTCTGGGAATGATGAATTACAGGGTATCCTGTCAGGGCAGAGGTGTGAGAGCCACCGTGCTGTAAAAATCCCCATTTGGCTTATTCCACCATTATTTTGCCCTGAAAAGGATCCCCAGGTTAGGGATTCTGGCTGTGTGCAAGCTTGGCAGTGGAACGGGGTAAATGACTAAAGGTAAAATTACATCAGAGGTCATCTGTGGTTTATTCAGCCTCGCCTAGACATGCACAGATCTGTCTGAAATAACAGCAGAGGTTTCTCTATTGACAGCCTCGGTCTCCAAGAAGTCTTGGCAACACAGTAATTTATACAATGGAAATGAAGTGTGTGAGCAGTCTTACAGCCATCTCAATTTGGCAGGACAGGTGAGCCAGAGATCACTAAAATATCAGCAATTTCACGTGAGGCTGAATGAACTGGCGAGTGATGTTATCTTCAAAACCTGCTCTTCCTTAAGAGCTTAGGGTTTCTTCTATAACTGAGTCTACATCAAACACAGAAAGTCCTTTACATTTCCTCTTACATAAAATTGTCTCCTAAGAGCAGCTGAAGTGTCTTGTACAGGGTGCATCACACCAGCTTCAGCTAGGAAATTGCCCTTCCAGCAGATATGACCAGAGTAAAACTGGTATCCATTTGACACTGTTACTGCTTTCCCCCTCTCTTTTGCTTTTGGAGAAAACAAAAAATCAGTGCTCTTGTATTAAAAGGATCGAAGCCCATCTTTCTATGAGTGAGTTTTCAGTAGGATCTATGACTAGGACATCATGCAGCTGCAGTGTTTTGAGCAATGTAGATCTTGTTTAGACCCAGATAATTTAATATCTTATCAAAAGATCTAACAAAAAAACCCCAGAGAAACAGAGCCGGTAACGTTCACAGATGAGGCAGATCTGATAAAGATCAGGATGTCAGTTATCCAAAGCCATCCGGATCTGTTGGGCAGCTGGACTCATTTGACCAGCACGTGTTCCAGCACATCCCAGCCTCAGATCCAGCACCCAAGGCCCAGGGAGGCAGGTCATGTTTGTGGGCAGGGTGTTCTGAAAAGCAGGGATGTGTTCTGTGTTCTGAAAGCAGGGATGGAGCCAAGGCTCAGAGCTCAGCTGCCACAGGGCACACAGGCAGGGCACAGCTGGGAGCTGAACTCACTACTCCACAAATCCTGTGGAGCTGCTCTGGGGACACAAAGAGATCCTTCTCTGTGTACAGCCATATGGAACTGCACAGGGAATAGTCTCAGGCAGCAGCAAAATGCCGGAGGGACAGTTACGGGAATACTGTCTCCAAATCTGATAACCAGGCTTGGACAAATAAAGGAAAGGAGCATTACAGAAAGATCTTTGGACTTCTGAAAATGAGAAGAAGCTTGATTTCTTTCTATAATTAGATGCTAAATATATTAGTGTGAGCCAGGACTGATTTTTGTTCAGTGCTAGAACACCACCTAGCTCAGAATGGCTTCTAGAAACAAACATCATGCAAACAGTATTAACCTGCATTGACTTAAACTTTGCTGTGTTCTAATGTCTAGTGACAACTTCTGTTTTCTTACTCAGAGAAATGGGGAGGAAAGTTGAAGGCAAATAAAGAGAACCAAAGAAATAAATTTTTAAAAAGAACTCCCAAGAAAAAGTGTTTTAAATGCTTCCTGATGGCCACACAGCAGCAGCACAGCACTCGGTATGGACTGCAGACATCCCAACCATGCACTCACTGCTTCGGAAATGCAACCCGTGCCCAAACACTGCACATTTCTGCCACTTCAGGGAAAGGAGAAGCCTCTCAGCTGCAAGGACAGGGGTTGTTTTCAGGTCAGCCTTCGAAAGATCTTTCTGATAGAGAACAATATGCAGAGGGATCCAAGGACAACTGTATTCCAGGCTTTTCTTAGTACACTGGCCAGAACAGGCCATCTGCTTTGAGCGTGCAGCATGTGACACCTCACCTTCAGTTATTCAGAGAGACCATGAACTGGTTCTAGTTACAGCCTCAGGCACAAGGATGCTAAAGGCCTAAAGCTAGCCATAAAAAATAAATAATTTTTTAAAAAAATCACCAGCAATTGTATTCATAAAGTCCAAATTTATCTAAAAATGAGATAGACTGAACTGACAGCTAGAAGCCCAGTTGCACAAGCACAGGCAGCTGCTGTAACAATGGTTTTGGCTGTCGTAGCTGTTATCAGGACAGGTACACAGGAGGGGCTGGGCACAGAGGAGGGCACAGCCAGAGGAGCTCCCACAGCAGCCCCGGGGGCTGAGAGCAGCACTGGCATCTTGCAGACACACGGGGCAGATCGGCTCAGCTCCTGCCAGGCAACGCAGACTTGCAGCAGCAGAGGGTCTGCTCCCATGGGTGAGGCACCCCTGGCTGACCCAGCAGCTCATTCTTCCCAAGGCAGGACCAGCTGGAAAGGCTTTGGAGAGCTGGAGCATCTGTGGTCCCGCTGCCTGCGGCTGCCAAAAGGCGCTCACAGCTTGTGGGAAAATACAGCTGTGTTCCAGGCATGGCTGCTCTGGCTTGTGTGGAACTGGGAACAGCTTGGCGTCTTCACTCGACTCCAACAGCAACTGCAGAGCTGCCTGCTGTAGCTCAGCCCCACTCCTCCACCATCCTGAGCTGCGTTCAAACCTTTTAACTTTTTTTTTTTTCTAAAAGTCGGTTATCAAGAGACAGCCACTGGCAGGTTATCATGGGAGATGGGTTCGAAAGGCGAGGCTGGTCAGATTTTGCAACTAACTGATAAAAACAAATCAACGGCAGAAACAAATTCCTCAATTCATTTCAAAGAGAAAAAAAAAAGGCTTCAAGGAGGATCTCTTTTTTTTTTCCCATCTCACAGATTTCTGGGAGTGCTTTGAATTATTTTAGCAAGGAATAAAATGTCCCTGCTCCTGATAGATTGCAGTGTTCTCTGCTCAGAAGACAAATCAATATTACAGATCACAAATAAAATAGTCAGAAGGATTGAAAACAGGATTTACAACTGAATAGCTACCACACCTACATGAAAATAATAATTTACATTCCTCACCACACCCTATCAACTACACATGGGCAGCCTGAAACAGGAAAAGTAACAAAAATAATGGGGAAGAGCAGCAAAGAGTGTCTTGACATTATTTGAATTGATATGAAAACAGGAGTTGAGGGCAGGGAAGTATTTCCTCTTGAAACCAAAAAAAAAATAACACAGAAACCTTCCGAGGGTTTAGTTTCAGGCTTTCATATTGAGGGTAAAAATCCCCAAATCCTCCCAAATCTATGAAAAGCATACGCTTTCCATAGAGAATGGGTTCATTGAAAAGCAATTTTCTGTTAAAAATCAGTTCTGACAGGGTAGTTTCATCCAGGCTTGGATGTTGGATACCACAGAGCATTTGCCAGGAATAAAAATAGGCGTTTATCTCTGAAGGGCTGGGTTGCCAGGTTTAAAGATGACTCCTTGCCTAGGGTAGAGGTTCCTCTGTCTCAGGGATGGCCGGTGACAGATCAGAAGGGATAGAGGTTCACGATTTGTGTGGGAGTCTTGAATAATCTGTTCCTATTTTAATGTGAACATGGGTGGTAACATGGAATTACAGCGTGTGGAGGCGGGCTGGTGTGCGCGGATTAATGAAAAATAATGAGATAATATTGAGCACTTCTATAGTCTCATTACAAGGGCTCAGTTTCTCCAGTGACAGAAATCCCTGGAAAATACCGTACTCTGGGACTCCATCCCTAATCTTTGTACCAGGAATTAACAGGAAACACAAAGGCTATTTCACAAGTATATTCCTTTGAAAAGAGCTTTCGTTCTTAGTCCAAAGTTTTAGGCGACTCTGCACTTACACAGTAATCCTTTCAACTCATATTTCATTGAATCCAGAAGTCATTGTGGCTCCTGAGGTACTCTGCTGTGAAAAAACCCAAAACAAACACTTATAATTGCATGGTGGAAGTTATGACAATGTTTATATGATGCACCAAGAAGAGACAAAAAAAGCACTGAAGGGCACAAGGGTAAAGCTGGGTTTATTGAGGACTAACTACATTAGGATCGACTAAAAAGAAAGAAAAAAACCAACCCAAGCATGTTCAAACTGCAATCCTAGCAAAATTTATTTTTAGTCCCTCGATTATTGCGAGTTTCATAATGGGATTTTGAGGCCCTGCTGTTGTCTCCCATTAACAAGGGCTCTGTTATATGTTCTGCAGTGTCGTGGTGGGAAATGATTCATGGCAGGGCTGGGATTTGACATTTGAGCACAGAGATGGAGGAAAACATGCTTTGATGCACCACGTTTTAAAAACAAACTCACCCTCAGAAGGAACTCCAGCGAGTTTTTGAAAGTACAACATAAAAATAGAAATATTAGTGCTGTAGAAGCCAAAGCCAGCAACCAAGGCTTAACCTTTATTACCTGGGAAAATGATACTGGTTTTGGTAGAGCTGGAGAAGGCCACTGACAGAATGCAGGGCTGGGCTGGCAGATCAAAAACACCAACACTTACCTGGCTACAAGACTGATCCAGTAATCAATCTGAGGGGTGATGCTGCAGTTCAAACACCACTGCAGGTGCATCATTTGACATGACAACAAAGACAATAATTCAGTGTTTTTAAACCACTGGCCCCCCCCAGACCAAAGGAAGACTGGGCGATAGCAGCATTGCTGGTCACCAGAGTCATCTTTAAGCATCTGTTGCTATAAAGAGGCAAAGATTTTTTCTGATCCAGTAAGAGTTTCCCAGCAAAAGCCACATGAAGGAGGGATCAGACACGGTTCCCTGTTGCCTAGGTAAGAGCTGAATGGGTAAGGTCAACCTGCCCCTTGCTTACAGCTGCTGACAGGGTGATCTAAAGGGAAAGGCAATGGCACCCCATGGTGTGACTCCTGCCCAGACACAGGCACAACACCATGCTGACCCTCAGTCAAGGCCAGGAGATTCTAAGAGTCTCTTCCTTAATAACATGAGGCCATGCACAGTCTCACCCCTGCAAATGACTCAGCAGTCCTAAGGATTATAAAGTATTTTAATTTCTGCCTATGATCTCTCCCCTGATCATCTCAGACCCTCAGCTGAAGTTGACAAAAAGAACATCACCATCTCCAGCAAGGTTTGGGACAGGACCCTGAGTCCCTCGAGCCAGTCATTTCTGTCTTACAATTGCACAATGAGATTTCTGCTCCATGCACTAAAGATTCAGACTGTCCCATTAGCTGAATTTTGAGGGTTTTTTGAAGGAAAATCAGTAATCCAGCAATCCTGTTTGTAAGGAATTGGGAAATTCTCCTCACTGAACAGAAGCACTCCTTGTAGACAACATACATCAAACATGACTTAAAGGAAGATTAACTTTTATTCAGATGATATCTTAAGGAATTTCCATTCTCATGTGAATGATGAACACTTTTATTATGGGGAGAGGCTGGTTAACCTTTAACCAAGAATTTACAAGAGATTTCTGAAACAACCAACAAACAATTTATGAAGCTTCATGAGATCTTCCTTTTATTCTGAAGAGTTTGTACTGTGAATGCTACCAGGTCGATAGCTGTGCTATGAAAGGAAGGACAAGCTGGGCAATGTGAAATGCCCAACAAATCCCTACTGGGAACATCACCTCTGGATATGACAGAGGGAACTCAGCCAAAAACACATGCTGAGAGAAGGGAAGGAAATGTGTGTGCAGTCCAAGTGTTTCCAGAAAAATCTTAGGCCACTAACTCATTTCAAAAACATGACAGAGCGATTGGCAGGTGACTGAAGCCACCATTTGACACTGTAGGACCCTTGTGGACACCTGTTGCTGATGCTGAAGCTGATGGAAGGCATTTCTTTAGCTCCAATGGATATTAAAAGCAGATCTGTGCTCAGCTCCCCCCTCTCATATACCCATGCTCAGAACCCCAACTCATAACACACTCGGTCTCTCTAGCTAATTAACAAGATCTGTGAGCAGGTAGAAATGTGATTCCTGGTAGGTGCCAAACCATGTGTGTTTACTGCTGCAAGAAAGAAAAGTGTATGCATACACCAATGTGTCCAGAAAGCTTGAATGGAAAACCCTTTCATGTCAGAAGTTTATTTTTATTGGTAAAATATTAAATAATATACAGAATTAAAAACTGCACTTACACTTCTGAGAAGAAATAATTCTTGGACAAATTATATGCTTGTTCCTGAGATTCCCTACATTTATTCCAGTAGCTGTGCACTCAAGACAGTACAAACCTTTATAATATAATCCTTTTCACAAAGTATTACAAAGTTTCTGCAGCTTCTTTTATTTATACACACACATCCACACACATACACACGGACTCCCACTCTCACATGGCTGTACAACACTCACACAGGTACAGAGCACACACATACAGATGTGCAACCATATGTATGCATGTATGCTAAGAAGAAAATAAAAATAACAACAAGTCCCATAGTTCAGTCTATAGCGGCAAAACTCTTTTAGCAGGGGGTTACAGGTTTACATTAGGGTTGCTCACATGCACCACTGTCAAAGGGATTGTTTCTGAACTCCTTTTATGAGAGCACCTTCCAATGAACATATAAAGAAGTGGGACAATTCCCAATGTCTTCACTGGCTTTTAAAGTAAACTCTGATGTAATTTTTTCAGGTTGGTGGGGTTTTTTTGTTTTTTTTTTTTTTTTTTTTTTTTTTGTTTTGTTTTGTTTTGTTTTTAATTTAAAAGATTCCTCAATTTGAGCTTGGAAGATCTATCACAGAACTAAAAATTCCTAACCTGGGAGAAAAAAGGGGTAATTTCCCAGGTTAGTGGCCCGGCTGTAGTCAGGAAAAGAGCAAGAGGAGAGCAGAGCGCCGCTCCGGAGCAGCCGCGGAAGATGCGGCAGGCGCAGCCCGGAGCTGCGCTCCCCGAGCGGGCCGGGCCGGGCCCGGGTCCCGCTGCTCCCTGTGAGCAGCAGGAGCCGAGCCGCCCACGGGAGCCTCCCGGAATCCGGCCCAAGGAGCGAGAGACCCAGCGGGCACCGCCACAATCGCCCACAGAATGCGTTGTTCTTCTTCACCTCAAACACCAAGGGCTGGGCAACGATTTTGGCAACCGATCATAAAGGGATACAGTCTCCTCGCTTTTGTTATTATTAAAAAGAAATCTCTTAAATACAAATTTAAAAGACAAAAGTGGCTACTGTGCATGCGCAGTAACTGCCTTTCCAAGAAATCTCAATGGGATTTTGTTCCTTTTTTTTATTACGTACCTAAATACATATTTACAGAACAGTGGCTTCAGTCTACTGGGGGGGGGG